>WSYQ01000353.1:0-186723 GCA_011426435.1 Lysiphlebus fabarum | reverse complement strand
AACTATTAATCTTCCAACATTTCTAAATGCATTTATTCTTTCATAACTAGCACGTCCTTGTCTTGGTGTATAAAAACCACGTTTACCTGGTGCATAAAATAATGGTGCATTATCTTCTGTATCATAAATCATTGTATTATCAATTTTCTTTTTATTACCACCACCAACACCACTACCACTACTACTACTACCGCTACCACCAACATTACTATTATTTCCACGTTCAGTTAAACTAAATACATCTAAATCAAGTAATGCTTCATTAGTCATATCATGTATATGACTATGTAATAATTCATATGCTTCATCAACTTTTTGTTGTAATGCTTCTTCAGATGCTAATAACATTAATAATTGTGCTGGTGATAATTCAAGTAACATACCAGTTATTTTTTCTGAAAAACCAGGTTTTAATGCATGTACTTTTGGATATATTCTATCACCAAGTGTTTGTTGATGTGATGTTAAATGATCATTATTTGATAATATATGTGATACATTTGCATTATTTCCACTACTAGTACTACTACCACTACCTCCAATATTATGTGGTGATGAAATATTAACAGCAACATTACTACCAGAACTTGGTACAATATGACCACTATTTAATGATAATGATGATGATGATGAGGTTGATGCTGCTGCAGCAACTGCTGCTAATCCACTATTTGATGTAGTATTATTATTACCACTTTGATTTAATGTTGATGTTGTTGATGATGATGATGATGATGAACCACTAATACCAATGCCAATACCAATACCACTACCACCAGGATTATTATTACTACCAGAACCACTTGCAATTTCAACTAATGCTGTTGATGGATGAAATGAACGTGCTTCAAATGATAATGTTCTTCTTGCTTCACGATATTTAGTTGATGATCTTGGATTTTGTCTACGTAAATCACGATCTCTATCACGATTTTTTAATTTTTGTAATACATTATATTGTGAATATTTTGATCCAACTTGTGCTGCTTCAAGATTTGGTAATTTATCATTAGCAAGTAATGCTTCAGCAATTGCTGTATAAAAACTTCTAACAACACCAGAACCTTCACCGGGTTCATCTTTAAATGTAACTTTAACACGATTAACAGCTAATGGTGGTGTATTTGATGCTCTACGATTATAAAGATTATATTGGGTATTTAATTCTTTCATTGTTTGAACAAGTAATTGTGTTCTATCACGTTCAACTTTTAATAATGTTATATCTTTTTGTTGTGAATTACGTAATTTTTCCATATCACGTCTAAATTTTGCTTCTTTAACTGGAAAACCACCAAGTTCTGATACAATTGAACCAGCTTCAAGACCAACATCTTCCATAAATACACGACCAAATAAATCCAATGATAATCTCCATCTTCCAAGTAATATATTATGTGACATATTTGTACTAATATTATTATTAATTATATTATTATTATTATTATTATTATTATTATTATTATTATTATTATTATTAGTACGTTGTATTTCAATTGGACTTGTTTCAACTGTTTCATGTGCTGATATTTCTTGACTAGTTGTTGCTGGATCAACTCCTTCATTACCATTTTGTGTTTCAAGTGTTGGTATAACTAATACTTCTGGTGGTCCACCAATTATTTTATTATTTATTGTTGTAACAGTGTCTGTTACAGTACCGGCTCTGACAATAACACTTCTACCACCACTTGTATTGTTTACACTACCACTATTATTATTATTATTATTATTATTACTACAACTAGAACTACCACTAGAACTACTATTGTTATTAATATTACTATTATTATTAATATTATTACAAGTGTTATTATTACCACTACCACTAGCACTAGCACTAGTAGTACCACTACCACTACCACTATTGTTGATTGTAAAATTAATTTTTTGTTGTTGTTCTTTATTTTTAGTATTAATTGATGGTGACGTTGGTTGTAATCTTGGTGATGTTGAATTACTACTATTATTATTATTTATTGGTGCATTAACCATCGCAACAGTTGTTATTGTTTCATTTTGATTATTTGGTGGTGATACAATAATTGGTGCTCTATCAATATGTTGTTCAGGTATAACTTCAATTTGATTATCATTTAATTTTTGTTTATCATTATTTTTACTACAACCTGGCTGCTGTTGTTGTTGTTGTTGTTGTTGTTGTTGTTGATTATTTGTTGTTGTTGATGGTGATGATGATGATGATGTTGTTGTTGTTGATGATGATGATGGTGTAGATGTTGATGTTGATGGTGGTATATTAACAATATTTTGTCCAATTGTTGAGCCTTGTATAACTTGATTAAATGTTGTTAAATTTTCAGAATTACGTGCTGATAAACCCAGTCTTGATGGTAATGAATCATATGGATTTGTATTGATATTTGTACCATTAGCACCATTTGATGATGATGATGAAGATGATGATGATGATGTGTGTCTTGGTACACCAAATAATTCTTCACGACGTGAATGTGGTTGTAATAAATGAGGTTGATCAGCAAGTGGTAATGCTTCACTAACTGTTGTATCAAATGGATCAAGTGGTGGACAACCAAGACATAATGTTGAATCTGATCTTTGTAAAAATGGATGTTTTCTTCCTTTACCAGTTGATGAATTTTGTATATTTAAATTTATTGAATTATTAGTATTATTAGCACTACTAGTACCAGTAATAATATTAGCACCACTTGTACTACCAGTTATACCAGTACTACCACTAGCAACACTACTATATACTGGTACTTGTAATAAATCTGGATAATCAACAGCATCAGTTTCCATAGCTGTTGATGAATGTAAATTATTATCATCATCAGCATCATCATTATCATTTTCATCTTGATCATTCCATGATGAATATGTATCTTTTTGTTGCTGTTGTTGTTGTTGTTGTTGCTGTTGATGTTGCTGAAGTGGTTGTTGTTGCTGATGTGGTTGTTGTTGTTGTTGATGTATATCATTATTACGTATTGTATTACCACTACCAAGTGGTTCATTTAATGATCTCATATAATAAACTAATGCATCAAATACATATGCAACATGTCGTAATGCTGATACGTCAAGTACTGGTAAACTATCTCTATGTTCACCATTATGTGCTCTCATTAATGATAAACAATATGATAAAAATTCACGTCTTGCCCAATGTGCATCACCACTATTATCACGATCACCTCTACTACTATTATTTCTTGTTGTATCACCAACACCAGCAAAACCAACAGTTAATCTTGTTGATGCTTGATTACCACTTGACATATTTGATGTACTACCAATACCACCTGTACGTTGATTACGTCCAGCAGCTGCAGCTGCAGCAGCTGCAGCACCTTGTAATGTTACTGATAATGCTGCTGAATTTAATAAACCAGTAAAATTATTACCACCCAATGATGGTCCATTATTTAATGGATGTTCAGGATGTGTTGGATCAGCACTTTGTGTTAATGATAAACCAAATCTTAATTGTGCTTCAGTTGCATCCATAACAATTAATAACCAATTCCATGTTGGTTTTAAATGTCCTTCTAAATAATTTTGTAAATTAATAGCATCTTGATATGTTATATCAATTAAACGTGGTAATGATGGTGCATTATTTTTATAATTTGGTATCATTGTTAATAAATCAGAAATCATTCTAATAACAATACCAAATGCACGTGCAAGACAACTTGCTGTTGTTCCCATTGTTATTGGTTCTTGTGCAGCAGCAGCAGCAGCAGCAACAGCTGATGTTGCTGTTGATCTACGTAATGATGATGGATCAATAAATATCATATTACTACCACCACTAACACGTAAACCAGCAGTACGTGTATTTGTTTCACGATTTCTAATAGCCCATTGCATTGATACTGGTGCTAAATTATTACGATGTAAATGACTTGATGTACCACTACGTCTTTCTAATAATTCATCACCAATTTGAAATTCTTCAGTATCTTGTTCATCTGTTTCACCAGCTTCACTTTCATCATCTTCTTGTTGACTTGATTCACCAGATTCATCATCTGGAAATAATAATATTGAACCCATACCACCATCAGAACCAGCTGTTGCACCAGTTTGTACTGATCTTTGTGCTGATGCTGCATCTTGATTACTATGATTATCATCTGAATCTGATTCTGTTTCACCTTCAGCAAGTAAATCAAGTTCACCATCTGATTCATTATCAACTGTATGATCATCACCAGATCTACGACCACTAACACCACCCCCAACATGTACTCTACCATTAGCTTCAATTTGTTGTTGATTTTGTGATACATCATTATCAGTTATATCGCCATCATTATCAAGATCCATTGGTTCACCAGTAATATTACCATCAACCATAACATCATCAACAATACCAATACCAACACCACTAACATCTGCTGAACCAGGAATATTATCACTATCATCCATTGCCATACTATCATCTCTAGCAACAAGACCATCATGATTATTATTATTGTTATTATTATTAATATTATTAACATTATTTGATGATGATGGTACAGTACTAGATGTATCCATATTAACATCTAAATTTTGTACACTATGTGGTATTAATGGTTCAATTGAAAATAATTCTTCTGAACCATTTATAACTTCAATTGCTGAACTTGTTAATGTAAATGGTGCTGTTGGTCTAGCAACACCTAATCTAACTGGTGCTATTAATGAATCAGCTGTTTCACATAATTCTTCAACAGCTAATTTTATTAATGCACGAAATACACGACGACATTTAATTAATGGTGGTGTTGCTTGACTCGCACTACGTGTACGATTTTTAGTTGTATTTGGTGCCATTTCAATAGTAAATATAACAAATATTCTAGCAACAGATCTAACAAATCTACGTGCAACAATTTGTGCTTCATCTTGACGTCCTGGTATTGTATCATTTTGTAATTCACGTATTAATGTTGTTAATAATGTATCAAGCATTTCAGATGTACATTTAACAATTAATGTATGAGTAAATTTATCAAGTAATGCTGTACCACTTTGTTTAACAGATGATGTATCGTCATTATTATTATTATTATTATTACTATTATTATTTGTTGTTGTTGTTGTTGAATCACCAAATAATTGATCATTTTTATTATCACTAACACCAGACATAATCATACATTGTACTGCTGGCCAATCATTTAACAATCTTTCTAATGCACGTCTACTAAAACGTGGTGGTTCAAGATCATGTTCAGGCATATCTGAATCAATACCACCAATACCATCAGATGTTGGTGTTTTACGACTTGTTGATGTTGATCTTTGTCTTGGTGTTGAACGAAATTGACGTTGTTCAACAGATTGTCTACCAACTGTTTGTACTAAAAATAATAATATACTTTCACCACGTGAATTAATTTTTGTAGCAAGATCAGTACTTGTAACAAGACGACATAATAAATCATAACGTGCACCTTGATGTCCAGATATTAATGCACGACATTTACATTTTTCCCAACAATCACAATATGCTGTTGGTGATGTTTTTTTTAATTTACAATCATGACCACGATGACAAACACGTGCACATTCAGTACAACAACATAATGAACCAGTTAAACCACATGTACGACATTCAAATATATCTTGATTAATATGATCAGCACCAGTCCATGTAAAACTACATGTATCATTACAACATGTTACAAATAATGGTGATAAATCTGGACTTGCATCTGGTGGTAATATCATTGATGTACATTCTTTATTATCACCTTTACCAATACGTTGTATTGTATCAAGTATTATTAATGCAGCATGATATGCACGTACTGATACAGCAAGCATTAATGGTGTTTGTCCTTGTGCATCTTTTGATGTTAATAATTCTTTAAGATATGGTTGAAATAATTGATTTTCACATATATATTTTAATATATATAATGAATTATTACGACGTTCAGTTGAATCAGTTATATAAACATTATTTGTTGTTGTCATTGATGTTGGTGTTATTGAATTTATTGTTGGTATTGTTGTTGCTGTTGTTGGTATTGTTGATGATGATGATGAATTACCAATATTAATACCAATATTACCAATATTACTAATACTAGATAAATTATTTTTATTAATCATTGATAAACTTGTTGCACCAATACTTAATAAACTATCTTCTTCACCAGATGTATTATCTAATTCTGGTGGCCAACTTAATGGTGGTATTTGTTCTTCAATTGGTGTTGAATTACCATCAACTTGACATGTTATTAATTCACGTTCAATACCACTATTATTATTACCACCATTACCATTACCACTACCACTACCACCACCACCGACACCACCAGTGCCACTTGTTTCATTATCTTTATTTGATGATGGAGAACACATACTTATACATGTATGTAAAATATTACGATTACCATCACAACGTTCTTGTAATATATTTTGTATTATTAATGATTGTCCATTTTGTGATAATTTATCATGTTCAATATTTGTTAAAATTTGTTTAACACCATCATAATCACATCTTAATATTTTTGGCATTAATAATAATGTATCAAATACTAATGCAATAACAGCAACTTGTGATTTAAGATTATTTGAATTTAAACAACTTGGTATTGGTATTGTTGATGATCCAATTGTTGATATTGGTAATAAATCAAGCCAATGTGGATCACGTATTGATTCAACACAATCTTTTGATATTGGATATATTGTATTATTACCATCACGTAATATCATTGAACATTCTGTATTTTCACCAGCACTTGTTAAACTAATATTATCAATATTATTACCCATAAATGATGTTATATCTGATGGTAAAAAACAATCTTGTACATATCTACCAGTACTTAAATTATAAACAACATAATTTAATTTATTTGCATTATTTTTAATAATAGCATGTATTCCTTGTCCATCAGTTGATACTGTTAATAATAATTCACTAGTACCATCAGCAATATTAACACGTCTTGGTGTACGTTGAAAACAATCTGGTGCACGTGTATTTACTGATGATTTAACAACTTGTAAATCATCTTTTCTTAATAATCTACAATCAGCAAGTATTTTAGCTTCGTCATTTGTTGTTGTTTCTTTAAAATCAGATGTTATTAATGATGATGATGATGATGATAATAATGAATTATCTTTATCTTTTGTCGTTGTTGATGTTGATGATGATGATGTTGTTGTTGTTGTTGTTGTAGTTCCTGTTGTTGTGCTTGTTGTTATATTATCTTTTACAAAAAATTTTACAGCAACACATGGACCATCAACTTTAACAACTTTACCAATTGGTACTGTTTTAACATCTTCAACAAATACAACATCTTTTAATTGCCATTCTTCTTCATCTTTTCTTTCAGGTTCACCTTCACTTCTAGGTGCCATACGTTTTTGTCGTTTATGACCACCAGTTGCTGTTGTTATACTACCAGTATCACTGCATGTACTTGATGCTGGTGATGGTGGTGGTGGCATATCTAATCTATCAGCTGTTTCTTTATAATTATTTGATGATGATGATGAAGATGATGGTGCTGATGTTGGTGTTGTTGTTGTTGTCATTGTTGATGATGCTGCTGTTGCAGTTGCTGTTGCTGATAATGGTGTTGTTGTTGATGTTTTATTATTACCACTTAATAAATTATTAATACCATTACTATTTGAATTACCATTTGAACTATTATTACCATTTGATGATTCATGTCTTTTATTACTATCATTTGTTGTTGTTGTTGTTTGTTGTTGTTGCTGTTGTTGTTGTAATATTGATGCTGGTAATATTTTAAAACGACACGTTGAATCTAAATTCCATGCTGCTGATAATAACTGTCCAACTTTTGGTACACCATTTGATATTGTAAAACCAATAGCACCTGGTTGATATATTGGACTATTTTTCATACATACATGTGTACCATATGTTATATCATCATTATTAATTGGTGTTTGTACAATATTTGTTGATGCACGATGTTTACGTGATTTAGCTTTATATTTTTCCCATAATTTTTTACGTTGTGCAAATGGTAATACACCCCACCAATATAATGTACCACTTTCAAGTTTAGCAACAGTATATAATGCACATGTATGTAATGATACAATTTTATCAAGTGTAAATTCAGTAAATGCTTGTGCTGGATGTTCAAGACGTGATGCAATATGACCAAGTGTTTCATCTAGCCATGTAGCAACTTTACCATTTTCAGTACTAACTGAACAACGTATTGCTGTTGCTGATATATTTATTATTTTTTCACCAATAAGACCAAGTGTTATTGTTTTTGGATGATGTATATTTGTATTATCAATACATCTATATGGCTCTGAATCAGACCATCTCCATTGATATATTTGTCCAGTTGTTGATACAGCTATTAATTCACTATATAATGCTGCAATATGAATAAATTTTGGTGCTGGTTCAGATGTTCTTTCATGCCACCATTCTAATTCTTCAGATATCCATAATGGACTTTGTGATGCAAGTTCTTTTTTTTTATTTTCTGGATCTTTTTCCCAACAATCTTTTAATGCTGATTCAAGCCATCTACGTGGACCAAGATATTGACGATCTCTCCAACGTGAAAAACTATCACGATCACGTTCACGTTCACTAGAACGTTCACCACCATTACCACCACTACCACTATTTGCACCAGCACTACTTGCACCACCACCACCACCTGTACCACTAGCACTAGCACCAACACTACCACTACCACCACCAGCATCACGTTCAATACCAAGTCTTCTTGATGAACCACTACGATTTCTCATAACACCATAACCAAACATATCCTCTGAAAACATTGAATCAGCATCAATTATAACTGAATGTTCATTACTAAAACCACCATCAAGAAGTGATATTAAATCTTCTGGTACATAACTATCAGCTGCATCTTCAGCATCATCACCTTCTTCATCATCACGTGATAATAAATTATTAACAGCAAGATTAACATCTAAATTTGTTCTTTGTAATTCACGTATTATAAGATTTCTACTTTTTCCTTGTAACACAACTTGTGCTTGTGTTATTAAATCTTCTGGTACAAATGGTGCTGGTACTGATACTATTGGACGTGATCCACCACTACCATTTGCACTAGCATTACTACCACCACCAACACCAGAACTACCACCACCCATAATAACACCTGGTGGTCCAATTCTACCACCAGAACCACTACCACTACCACCACCACGTATTGCTGAACTGCTACGCATTATTCTTGCTCGTGAACGTGATATATTTGTTCGACTTCCTCCACTACTACCTCCACCAGCACCACCTCCACCACCACCTCCACCTCCTCCACTACCACTTGGTGCTGTGTTTGTATTTCCCATTCCATGTCCTTTACCCGAACTAAAAACAATAATAATATTGTTAATAATTGTTTTTAAATTTTAACATACTTGTACAATTAAAATAATAAATAAATAAAGCCAACTTACTTTCTGTTTGGTTCATTTTTACTCAAATCTAAACGATCAGATAATACATTGAATGCAACACGACAAATTCTATTATCATCTAACAAAAGTGCAATATGTGATGGTCCAACAACAATACGTCTAACTGATGTTTTGATTCCATTAAATGCTGGTGGTGTAACAAAACCATATTTGTTAATTTTATCAGCAACTTCTTTAAGCCTAAAAACAATATTAAAAAATTAATATAAATAACATAAACAATATTATTTAATAAATATACTTATACCTTACTAATTATATAAATAATTATGTTTTTTTATAAAATAATATTGTTGGGTTAGGTCAGAGAAAGTGTGGTAATGATACAAATGAACAAAGAGGTAAAAATAATAAATAAAATCAATGATACATCAATATGATCCAAGTATCAAAGTACAAGAGGCAATAATACACCCAGACATCATACTACAAATTAAATCAAATATATCAAAAAAAAAAAAAAAATCTACTGAATTTTACTAAAGCTATTCATAAGTAATAGTAAAATAGTAAAAAAAAAAAGGTTTTTTTTTTTTAATTTTCTCTTGGTCATTGCATCATGGGTCACCCAGAGAAAAACAAAAAATATTTAGAAAATTTAATGTAATCCATAACAAATTATAGATTAAAAAAAAAAAAAAAAAAAAAAAAAGTACGTGGCAATGAATTTATGAAAATGTCTCATGTCAATAATGATTATGATTATAATGACATGGTGAAAATAAAATTGATAAAAAATATTGTTTAAATATCATTAGAAAAAATGTTTCATGATGATTTTTAGGAAAAAAAAACAAAAAAAAAAGACACATGCAATATTGATAATGAAATTTCCGTTATAAAAAATATAAAAAAAAAAAAGCTAGATGCCCATCATCACCCTCTTCATCATGGAATTTTTGTTCTCTTTCTTTTTTTATCCTTTTTTTTTTTTTTTTTTATTATTTTAATCTTTTGTCATGTTGAATATCTTACCTATCATTGAGTTGTTCATCAGTTCCTGGTAATGGATGTACGACAAAATGTATTGATGTCATTTTTCACAATTATTAAAATTACAATTATTATATTAATTATCGCCTTTTTTTTAATGTTTAATAACGCTGAATTTTACTAAAACATTGTACTGATATTCAGCCATGTTTGAGAACGTATTCTCTCTCTGATTCTCTCGTTATAAATGCGTTCAGAAAAGCCAAAAATGGCGGATTGATATGTGTATAGGTGTATATATATATACATATACACATCAATAGATTATTTTATATATGTGTGTGTATATATATATATTTATTTTATGGCGTTCCTAAAAGTCTATCGATTGTTACTGAGCATGCGCTGAGATTCGCCCTTTTTTACCATCCTACCTCTCTCTACTTTATCTACGCACGCGTATTATTGTTTATATTTTTTATCTTTTTTTAACTTTATTAGGTTACTATATGTTTGTCTCATTTCATTGATAATACTATTATTTTAAAATGGCAAATTTCATATATTTCTATTAGTTCAAGTGAGATAGAAAATAAACAATGGTTGAGTATATTACACGTGTTAAATGGAGTATATTATTTTTGTCTAGCGCTACAGGTGCTCTGCTTTTTTTGTTTTTTTTAACACAATAATTATTAAAAATTATTAATAATATTTATTATTTATAAATAATTTAATATTAATTAAAATTTTTTGATATTGTTTTTTTTATTATAAATATTTAAACTTATCTTTGTTTTGTTTGGTTTTTTTTTTTTTTTTGAGGTTAAAATTGCTTTGTTGTTTTTTTTTTAATGTAATCATCTGTCAAAAAAAAAATAACATCACAACAATGGCTAAAAGTTTTTTTAAAAAAAACAATGATATAAAAAATTTTATAAATATTTTAGAAAAAAAATAATATTTATAATTAGGTAAGTTAATAAATAATAAATTTGTAATTTTGTTTTTGTAAATTTTAATTTAATGTATTTATTTTTTAGAATGAAAAACAGTTTTTTTGCTGAAATAATTAATTTTTTTGTATAAAAATAAATAATGGCTAATACAGGAGGATTTATTGCACATCTTGTTAAATTAATTGTGATGATATTTTGTATAAAATATATTGGTAATGAATATACAACATTGACAATTCGTGCTTATCAAATATATATTGTTCATTCAATCATTGGATTATTTAGATTTGGTAAAATTTTATATAATTATTTTTTAAGTCTATTTTTTGCATCATGTAATTAATTTGATAAATTATTTTTAGGTAGTACTGGTGGTATTATTATGAAGAGATCATTTCGTAAATTTTATGATATATTTACAAATTTTGTTGAAATAATACCATTTGCAATATTATCAAATGAAATATTATACAAATGTAATGTTGATGATTTACTTCGTCAAACATTATTTTTAATATTATCTGTTTTACCAATTGTTTCTGAAATAATACCAAAAAAAGAACGTATAATAATACAAAAATTGATAAATCATACAATTAATTTACAATTATTTATAATATTATTTGCTTGTTTAAATAATGGATCAATTAGTTGTATTAATTTTGTATTAAGTTATATATTTAATAGATATTTTGTAGAAATTTTGTGTGATTCTTTTGATATACCATATGATGATTTGAGTCAATACAGTCTTAGTTTTGTTGCAATATTTTCACTTACAACACTCAGAGAATTAACAAATTAATTTTTTATATTTATATATTTTTTATATTAAAAAACCAAAAGAAAACAAATATTAAATGAATAAAATATATAAATACTTAAAATTGGAGGAAAAAATATACAACAATTATTGTCTTCCTAAATATTTATTAATTTATATTGTGTTTTCATTAAATCAAAAAATTTATATTTAACTATACAAGTATATATGTAAAATAAAATGAAACAAAATAAACTTTTATTATTTATAAAAATAAAATTTAAATATTGACTCAATTAAAAATTAGCCAATTTAATTAATTTATATTTTAATTTCAAATATAAGTATAAATAATTAAAAAATTTATAAAATTTAATTTCAAACGCATTTTTAATTTTTTCTTTTATTCAAAAAACGGCCATTTTGTTTAATCTGCATTACCAACAGATCTTTTGAAATAGCGACAACTTCACTTTGAAAAAAAAAAAAAATGGCTGTGTAATTTTTGATAAATGACTAACTTCACAATTTACTAGCCAAAAACCGCTTCATGCTTTAATATATTCTCCGGGCGTTTTGACAGGTACGATTAAAAATTTTTTTTTAATTTATATTAACAAGAAAGGCCACTCATTTAATAAAATCAAAATAAATTATAATTAATATTTAATTCAATAATAATTATTATACTACATGTGTATTTGTATATTTAATGAAGAGTGAAAAATAGATTTTTTTTTTCTTTCATTTTCTTTAATTTGTAGCCATTTATGTGTCGGCAAGCTGAAGCTGTTTGTAGAGAAAGACAAAGATAAAAATATACCTATAAATTTTATAAGCAATCAATTTGTTAAACCGTTATATTATTTTTTTTTTTTACATCTATTTTTCATCCTGTGTGAACATTAAATTATTAGTGTATGAATAATTACTATATTTTTCCTTGCATGACTCAATATTTTATTTAATTTTTAATCATATCTGTTGCATTTGTTATACGTGTTAAATATTATAAACTATTTGGCATATCAATGAGTCAAAATCTAAATTCAATAAATTACTAAATATTCAATTAAAATTAAAAAAGACATATATATTTTTATATTTTTACAATACAGTTATAATTAGTAAACTTAAAAATTTATTTAAAAATCATAAAACAATTAAATATACCTACTTGATTTTTTTTTTTTTTTTTTTTTTTTCTCAGCCAAGTATTTTTTTTGGTTAGAAATAATCTTAAATATATAGCAATTTTATTAATTAATTAAATAAATTTTCTTGTCGGTCTTGTAATAATTATTTAATTTAATAAATATTTTCTTAAAAAAAAAAAAAACTAATTTCACAGTCAAATTTGGAATAAGCTTTCTCTTATTGCCTTACTTATTAACCTAGCAACTGAAAATTTATTAGATAAATCGTTTAAATATTATCATGTATTTAATTAAATTTATATTTTTATAGATAAAAAATTAAATTGTTTGTCAACAATGGCAGTTAATGTTTATGCAACAAATGTGACAACTGATAATCTCAGTCGTCATGATATGCTTGCTTGGGTAAATGATTGTCTTCAATCATCATTTACAAAAATTGAAGAATTATGTACTGGTGCTGTTTATTGTCAATTTATGGATATGCTATTTCCAAATAGTGTACCATTAAAACGTGTTAAATTCAGAACAAATTTAGAACATGAATATATACAAAATTTTAAAATTCTTCAAGGAGGATTTAAAAAAATGAACGTTGACAAGGTTAGTGCCCAATATAAATAAATAATTTTATAAATATTTATAGGTATATTTAAATGACTAGTATATAAAAAAAAAAAAAACAAAACAATAATAAATAAATTTAGTTTGAAATTTTTTACTTAAATAAATTGTATCTTGAGATATTTAACAATAAAATAAAAAAAAAAAAAAAAAAAAAAATGAATGATGGGTACAGGTGATTCCAGTGGACAGACTGATTAAGGGAAGATTCCAGGATAATTTTGAATTTTTACAATGGTTTAAAAAATTCTTTGATGCAAATTATGATGGTGTTGAATATGATGCATTTGAAGCACGTGGAAGAATTCCACTTGGTTCTGGTGTTGATGGTTGTCATAATTTATCAAATCCATCATTGGTACAATTGACACCACCATCAAAAGTATCACAAATACAACCAAGACATAATCAACAACGAAATATTATTCAAAGACAAACGGGTATTTTTATTGTCTTAAATAATAATTATATATTATTTTTGCACATTTAATTTATTTTATTTTTAAAAATTTATTTATTTTTTTAATATATAAATAATTATGTCTGGAATACACCACACCCAAATACACCATTTTTTTTTTTTTTTTAAATTTATTATTATTTATATTATTTGTTTATTTTATAGGCATATATATTTTTATAATTTATTTAATATTGTTGTTGTTGTTTTTTTTTTATGTTTATTTATTGTTTTTCATGTTTGTATTATTTTCATTATTATTTTTTTTTTGCTTTTTATTTATTAATTACAGATTGTACCAATTGATAAATTGGTTAAGGGACGTTTTCAAGATAATTTTGAATTTTTACAATGGTTCAAAAAATTTTTCGATGCAAATTATTCTGGTAATGAAGCATATGATGCACTTGCTATGAGAAACAATGAACCAATGGGTAATGGTGGTACCAATGTACCACGTGGAAGTAACATGGTTAAAAGACCAACACCACGTGAACCACCAGCAAAACCAATTGCACCTACTCGTGCACCTGGTATTTAATATTTTTTTTAAATAATTAATTTATATTACAACTAAATAACTAAATTATTCAAAGGGGTGTTATCATTAATTTTATTTAATTTATTTAGTTTTGTTTTTTATTATTATTTTTAATTATTATTTATATTTTTTACACAACACTAATTGCATGGCTTTTATTATAAAATATATATTATATTATTGTATACTTGATTTAGATTGTTAAGTTTAATTTTTAATAATTAATTTTTATAGTTAATAAAATTCAACCAGCACGTACAACAATAACAAGACCTGGACCAACTGGTAATCGTGGTGGTGATGTTAAAATTGATGAACTTACAGCTCAGGTTATTATTAAATTTATAATTAATATTATTATTTGTTATATTTAATAATTTATTAATTAAATTTTATCATTAAAATAGGTTGCTGATTACAAAATAATGGTTGATGGTCTTGAAAAAGAACGTGATTTTTATTTTGGTAAATTAAGAGATATTGAATTAATATGCCAAGAATGTGAAGAAGGAGATCCACCACCAATTATATCTAAAATTTTGGAAGTACTTTATGCTACTGAGGTAATTAATTATATTAATTATATATACTCATTTTCATTATGTACATATTACCTCACTAACTTCATTATTATTTATTTATTTATTTATTTTTTTAAATTTTTTATTAAATCATAACTTGGTAATTCTTTTTAATTTTATTTTCAATTTTGCTTTATTAAAAATATAATTATATACATATTATTTATTTATAATTATTAAAACGTGGCAAATGAAATAAAAAAGGACAAAAAATATTTATATAAATAAAAAAAAAAAAGAGGTAAAATTTGAAAGAAAGAAAAAGAAGCGACACGTTTATGAAAAAATGATTTCAGGAAAATGGAAATCGCCAGACAGATGAGGAACCAACTGAATATTAATCAACCATTCTTGATAATATTTTGTTTAATCAAAATATAATTTTAAGGTAAAACGTGAGAATTGTAGATCCTCGTTCCTTGCCAATCTTGAAAAAATATAAAAGAAAAAAAAAAAAAAAAAAATTTAGATTTGTAAACAATGAAAGATATACTTTATATAAATATATTATTTTTTTTTTTTTTCTTCAATTTATTGATATGCAAATGTGTTATTTAGAACAGGGATTTCTTCTTGGTGCTGCGATATTATATTATTTCTAAAGGTTTTTCTATGGATCTCTATTAAATTAATTATTAAAAAAATTTCTTTTTTTTTTTTTTTTAATACGTGAATGTTTATTTTATAAATTTTTATTTATTAAATATTTTCTATTGTCTCTTTTATACTTTCTTTTCTATTTTTATTTATTTATTAATTTTTTTTTTTAATGGTTATTTGGGATTAAGGTTAATTTAAGTATTTATTATTTGCTTTATTATTTAATAATTTTATTTTAAAAATTATATGAATGTTTTATTGTAATTGTTATCTTTTTACAGGTTTAATGATTGTTGATTATTTAAATACTATTTAATTTTAATATATAAAATATTCGTATTTCAGGATGGATTTGCACCACCAGAAGAATTAGAGGGAGATGGACTTGCCCCAGATGATGAAGAATACTAGCCCTGATGATCTAAATACCTTTTAATATCTTCAAGACACCTAAAAACATTATTATTATAATTATCTTTTTATTATTTTCAAAATACTCTTGGTTTTCTATTTTTCAATTGTTCATATAATATTTTTTTATTTTTATTTCTATACATTACTGATTATAAATTCTTTTTTCTTTCTTTTTGTTTTTTTTTTTTTTCGATTTTTCTATGTCTCAATTTTGTTATTGTAAACGATATATACCTAGAAATGATAATGATATATATTTATTGAAAAAAAAAAAAAAAAAAAAAAAAAAAAAAATTCTAGAAATAAATAAAAAAATATTTAAAAAAGTATTTAAAATGTGCATAATAATTTGATTAATTAAAAATACATTTGGAAATTAAAAAAATATAATAAATTTATAAAATATAATTAAAATTTTTAAGTAAATAAATCATAAACATAATTGACAAAGTTATAGTAAAAAAAAAAAAAAAAAAAAAAAAATTTTAAAACATAATAAAAGGTAAATTTGTTAATCTTTAAATTTAATTTTTATATGTATTTTTTTTTTTTTTTTACTGGAGATATAAAGTTGTATCATTTCTTTTTCTATATTAAAAAAAAATCAAGCAACTACGTAAGCACGTATTAAGTATTTTGCAAACACAAATAAATGCTATGAAAAAAAAAAAATTAATGCCAACTTGAGGAGTTGTAATAAATGTGTCGTAAAGCACAAAAAATAAAAATAAATAACTCAAATTGTACCACCCAATTTCTTTGTTTTAAAATAAAAAATTCATTGTGTTATATATTCAATGAGTTTGGCTCAATAATTATTATTTTTTATTATTTTGAATATTTAAAAAAATAATAATTTAATGTATTTTTACTTTTTCATTTAATGTATATTATTATTTTGAAAAAATATAAACAATTTTTTGAATGATAAAAATGAAAAACGTTATAAATTTTTAAAATTTAGTCAACACATTTAATTAAAAAAAAAAAAAATTAAGTTTAATTTAAAAAAAGGGAATATTCTTTTAAAATATACTTATATTTATTTTTGACCGAAGTTTGAGTCAACATTGTGTAAGAATATTATCATAAATAACATACATCCATCATTTCAAAAATTTTTTTATGTCAAATAATGAATACTATTTGTTTTTTTTTTTTTTTTATATATTTAAAAGAGACAACTGTGAGATTTATTAGTTTGTTTTTGATAACGAAAAAAAATATATAAGTACCTATATATTTTTCAAAGGTTTTTAATTTTTATTTTTATTCATTTGAATTATACATTTAATAAAAATTAAAATTTACTTTGCAATAATCTTTATTTACAGAACTAAAAAACTGAAAAATATTACTGAAACTTTTTATCAATTGTCAAAAGATTAAGAACGTTATTAAATTTAATTTTTTTTTTATTTACCTACAAGTCTATAATGTATTTTTTTGATGATAATTTTTAGTATAAAAGAGAGATGTAATTTTTGAGAGAACTATAAGTTTAATTTTAACAACGATTCAACACTTGAGTATTAAAAAAAAAATAATTATAGTCATACAGCAATGAAAGTCTGTGAAATTTTAATTTTTATCTTCATGTTAAAAACAGCATATTCCAAGGTAATTAATTTTTCTATTAATAATTATTCAGATAAAAAAAAAATAAAGAAAATAAATTTATTCAAATTAATTTTTTTTTCAGTTTCACTTGAGTATAAGTCCAGAAGAACGTAAATCAATTTTTGGTACTTATGATTTAAATGGTAAAAAATATTTGTACATATTTTTAATATATTAATTTTTTAATTGAAAAAAAAAAAAAAAAAATGAAAAATTTTAGTTCCAGATTATGAGCTTGTACAAATTGGACATTCAATTAAAACTCGTGAAACTAATGAGAATAAAAATGTATTAAAATTTAATGCTTTTGGAAAATCCAGACAATTGGAATTAAATAAAAAGAAATCAGTTTTTTTAATGGATACACCAATATGGTTGGCCAGAGGAAATAACAGTTCATCAAATATTCAATACACTCGTGTTGATAATGATGTAAATTAATAATTATAAATTTAAAATAATTATATATTTTTAAGTACGAATTTATATTTTAATATATTTCAGACACTACATGATGCTTTATTATTTTATGAAGATCCAAATAATTTGGCAGAAGTCTTGGTCATAAAAGATCCAAAACGTGGAAATATGGAATTTGTAAGTTACATCTGTTATATTTTTTATTATTATTTATAAATAAATTGATAATTTATAGATGATGCATATAAGAGATCGAACTGGTCCAATCATAGTATCTAAAGCACCATCATCTGTAATTGAAAAATGGAAAGAATTTTTTAAAAAATCAAAAAATTCACGTGTCTCCAGAAGTGCTGAAACTCAATATGTTGAAGATTATCATATTGCAATTAATTGGAACAATGTTAATCAATGTAAAACAAAATTTTCAAAATCAATTTATATTATTTAATATATTTACAAAGTTTGTGACAAATGTTTATAAATTTATAATAATATTTTAGCATACAGACCAGAACTGAATCCAGTGAAAAACCAATATCCATCAAAAAAAGTTAAATTATCTCCTTACAAAGGTCCAAATCCAATTTACATAAGAACTTTATTAATTATAAATTATGGAGTTGAATATGTGTCGTAAGTTTATCCTAATGTTTTTTTTTTAATATAAAAAATTAGTTTATAATAATTTAAATGATTTAAATAATGTATTATTAGAGACACAGATCTTTATTTATATAAACTATTGGTGTATCTTGTATCATTTTGGAATGCTGTTAATTTAAAATTCTATGATTTTGTTAATCCATCAATAAAATTTCACATTTCGGGTGTTGTTATAGCAAATGTAAGTTTATTAAGTAAAAAAATAAAAAAAAAAAATTATTAACAAATAAAAATTACTAATATTTTTAAATAAATAGAATAAATGGGCTACACCATATCTTCAAGATTCATTTGAACCAAGTGGTACATACATCCAGTCTCTTAAAGCATTACATAATTTTCACGATTTTTTAAGTGAAAAAAATCAACAGAAAATATTTAATTCAACATGGGATATTGCAATTACTCAAACAAAGTAAGTTTAACAAAAAAAATTAATATATATGAATTAATATTTAATATTATTTTGTTATAGTCTTAAACTATGTCAGCCAAATTTGTGTGATTACGAATCTAGTGTTGGTATGTATTTGTTTTTTCTCATTTATACATTAAGTAGTGCACTGTTATTTAACATTATAATGTTTTTTTTTTCTTACAGGAGTAGCATATATAAATCAAACGTGTTATAATAAATATAAAACTCATAGTCCTATAGCAATTATTAATGATTCAAATGATTTTGGTGGAGTCATAACTGCAGCTCATGAAATTGGACACATGTAAGAATTTTTATAATAATAATTATTATTATTATCTCATTATAATTTAATATTTTTAGTTTAGGAAGTGATCATGATGGTATTGTAACTAGTAAAAATACATCATGTACACCTGATGGTTTTATTATGGAATCATCTAATGTTTATATCAATGGACCAAACAGTAACACATGGTCATCTTGCAGTATTCTTGAAATATTGAAATATTAACAATATTTAGGTAAATTTTATTCAACCATTCGTTTTTTTTTAACTATAATTTATTAATATAATCATCATTTTTTTTTATTTTTGATTAGAAATCAATGTTGGGTGAATCATTCAATTGATAATCAAAGCGAAAATGTACCAGAAATTTTACCTGGACATATGATCAGTCTTTCAGATCAATGTAAATCACGTAGATTTACTGATGCATGTGATGTAATAAATTTTATTAAAAAAAATTTAATTAAAATATAATATTGTACATATTATTATATTTATAATATTATTATTTATTTTAGGAAAGTCAAACAACATGTGAGAAACTTTATTGCTGGAACAGCATCAATTATGTACCAAATTTTCTACAAAAATGTCTAAATGCTGGTGCACCACTGAGTGGTACATATTGTGGTGTTAATAAACATTGTATTAATCAAAAATGTGAACCAATTGATGGTACTATTTTATAAATATTAATTATAATTAATTACAAATAATTTTTTTTAACTCATTAAAAAAAAATTGTTAACAGCGCCATTTTATATGTACTATATCAATAAAAAAAAAAACAATAATAATATAACCTTTTGGTTGAATAAAATATATCAAAACAAAATTCTGTCAACTGTTTGTAAATATATATTTGTTAATTAATTATTATTGTTTAATAAGTGTAATTAAATTAATATAATAATGGCTGATGGTGAACAAGATCATGTAGAACGTACTGATGGTGATAATACAAAATGTGATAAATTATTTACATTAAAAAAATGGAATGCAGTTGCAATGTGGAGTTGGGATGTTGAATGTGATACTTGTGCTATTTGTCGTGTACAAGTTATGGGTATGTTAATTTATTTATTTAATTATAATCTAAATTAAATATTAAGTATATTAAAAAATATAATAAATAAACAAATTTTATAATTTTATCAAAAAAAAATCAATGAAAAAAAAGTTGTTGTTATTATTAAATCATTTCATTTCATTTCATTTTAATAAACAACAATTTTTTTATATTTTTTATAATTTTTTTTTATTATACATAAGTAAATTATATATTTTTACAATTTTTTATTTTGATAAACATGAGTTTATAATTTGGCATTATATTTACAAATATATATTATTATAATTTTGATGAAATAAAATTTCAATTTTAATTTTAACAATTATATAACATTAATGATTTTTTTTTTTTGTTTAATAATATTAATAATAATAGTAACAATATTTTGAATATTTACAAGTGATTATGTATGTGAATACAATGAGATAGATAAAAGAAAAAAATGCTCCTCCAACTATTTAAGTACTAATAATATAATTAAAAAATATTAAGATCATATATATTTAATTATTTTTAATAACCCTGTTATTATGATTAATAATTAATTTCAATATATTTATAAAAAATATATATCTTATAATATTTTATCCCATCATGAGGTAGTCATACTCATAAGGACCTGCTTATTATTTCATCATTAACAAATAAAAATTATTATTTTTATCATAATCTTTAAATCACATGATTTAATAAAATATTCAATATTTTTTTTTTTTTAACATTTGATTATCAATATAATTATAATTATAATTATAATTATTTTTTTATCTTTGTTCTTCATTAAATACAAATAGCTAATTAAAATTTTGGCTCAATCATTATTGCTTTGACTGTTAATTAAAATTAAAATTTATTTTTAATAATAAATCAAGTAATTTTTTTTTTAATTATAAGAAAATATAATTAAGTTATTTAATATTATAATGACAAATAGTAAGAGTTTAAAAAGATAAAGATAAGAAAAAAAAAAAAAGAAATAGATAAAATTGAGAAAAAAATAAAATAATAAAAGAAAGAGAGCAAGACACAAGTTTTAGTTTAAAAACAATAAATGCAATAATAATTAGCTTAATCAAGAAAAAAAAAAAAAAAAATGATAATAATAACATGATCTAAAATATTTAATAATAATAAAGAATAAAGAATAAAAAATAAAAAATAAAAAATAAAAATAAATATAAATTTAATAACTAGCAACCAGCAGGCATAGGTTTCATATTAGCAACAGCACTCATTCTTCTAACTGGACCACTCATACCTTTTTCAATTTCTTCAAGTGATCTACCTCTTGTTTCTGGTACCCATATTATAACAAATATTAATGCAACACAACAAATACCACCAAATACCCAAAATGTTGGTCCAGCACCAATAACAGACATAATATCTTGAAATGTTTTTGTAACAGTAAATACAATAAACCAATTAAATGCTGTTGCAATACTTGCTGCTGGACCACGTATACCTGCTGGTAATATTTCACCCATCATTAACCATGGTATTGGACCAAAACCAAGTGAAAAACCAATAACATAAATAACTAAACTTGTTAATGGTACCCAACCATAATTACTTAAATCAATATTAAATTCTGGTGATTCTTTAATATAAAAAAATGTACCAAGTGATAATAGAGTTGTTATCATTGCAATTGTACTTATATAAAGTAATACTTTACGTCCAAGTCTATCAATTAAACCAGTTGCAATAAATGTTGATGCAAAATTAACAATACCAACAATAATTGTACTTATATTTTTTGGTACTGAACTTCCAGCCATCTAAAATTAATTATAATTTATTAATTATTATAAAAATATATATAAAATTATTAATATGATAATAATAAATTTAATTAATTACCTCAAATATTTGTACAGTATAAAATATAACAGCATTAATACCAGAAAATTGTTGAAAAAACATAAGACCAAGTGATATTAATAATGGTTTTAAATTTTTTTTCTTTAACATTTCATATACTGGTGATTGAGTTGATTGTTTTTCACAATTTGCATTAGCATCTTCAATTGCTGATAATTCATCAGTAATATCAGCATTTTTACCACGTAACCATTGTAATGATTTACGTGCATTTTTAACTTTACCTTTTGATATATACCATCTTGGTGTTTCTGGTATTTGAAACATTAATGCAAGATATGGTATTGGTAATGCTGCACCAATAAATGCTAATATTGACCAATCAAACCACATACCAGCAGAAAAACATAATAATATACCAATATTACCAAATGCTGTTGGTAATAAACCAAGTGTACCACGTACTTCAGCTTGTATTGTTTCACCAAGATATACTGGTAATGATAATGATGCAACACCAACACAAAAACCACATATTGCTCGACCAATATATACTGTAAAAACACCTTGTGCCATTGCTATTGTTAACCATCCTGTTAAAAATTATTAATTTTTTTATTATTTAATTTTAATATTACTTTTTTATTTCGAGTATGCAAATTTTTATTTATTTTTTAAATATCAATTTACCTATGATAAATGGAAATGCTGTTGCAAGAATTGTAACTTTTCTTCCAAGATATTCAATAAATGGTCCACCAGCAATACCACCAAATAATGCAAATAATGGAAGTATTGAACCAATCCATGAAGCCTGAAAAAAAAAAAAAAAATTAATAAATTAATTAAAAATTAATAAAAAAAAAAAAATTATAATTGATTGAGTTATAGGTATATATATATATATATTTAATTAAAAATAAAAAAAAATTGAAATTAAAATAAAGACAAAAATTAAGACACATCAGTTGAGTAAATGAATCATAAAATTCATAAATTTCATCTGTTTAAAAATCACTGTTTAATATATAAACAAAAAAACGAAGTGTAATAAATTATTTGAATGAGTAAACAATATCATAATCAAATAAAATTATAAAAATAATATCCATCAAAGAGTGAATGTCCCTGATAAAGGTCAACAATAAGTTAATATGTGATATGCATGGTAAAAAAAAAAAAGAAGAAAAAAAAAAAGGCCATGTTGCTATATCCTTCAATTACACTTGGTTTATTGAATCTCAATTCATAACATGTCACAGTTATTTTTTTTTGTTAAATTATTATTTATATTCAAACAGTCAATTAAATATAAACGATAAATAATTAAAACGTGCCCCTGACCACGAACAAGCCTCTCTCAAAATTACATTTTTATTTTTATATCAAATGAATTATACACAAATTATTATTGACGCAAATGATGAATTTAATTTATTTAACAAGTTAATTAACCTATTTATTATGTGTCAATAAATAATAATCATTTATCAATAATAATTGTTTTTAAATTAAAAAAAAAAATACTTACTGAATTTGTATTTATTTCATCTCGAAATATTGATGTTTGATTCATAGAATCAATACCTGGTGATGAATATGCACTTGAAAAACCAACAACCATAGATCCAAGTGATACTGTTAATGCAGCAATTATCTTTTAAACAAAAAAAAAATATATATATATAGTATGTAAATTAAATATAGTTAGAGTTATAAAGAATTTTTCATTAATATTATTTTTAATAAACAATAATATTCAACTATTTTGGTACCTGACTAAATGTACTTGATGGAACTGGGGTATTGCCTGGTACTTGTATATTAACATGAGTATCAGCTCTTATTAAAATTTTCATTTTAAAACACTTTTTATTTTAATTATTATTATAAAAAAAAAAAAAAAAAAATTGATTAAAATATCAGATGATGATGATGATGATGATGTTGATGATAATGATGATGTTAACACCTCAAAGTTTTACACACGTATGTCCAATAAAATAAAAATAAAAAAAAATCAGTCACAATTTAGTCACACAATTTTATCAAAAATATATTAAAATATTTTATCTTTCTCTTTCTTCACCACAAACACATTAAATATATATATTTATTTATCATTCAACATTTTTAATTATCAAAAAAGTCATAAATTAAAATATATATTAATATTTTTAATGATCTATTTTAATAGATTTTTTAATTAAAATATGATAATTAATATTTTTGTTATTATTTATTACAAGTTATTTTCAATGTATGATATTTAAAAATGCAAGTTATCGTTACTTTACAAGAACTCTTATATAGCTCTCTTTGGTGGTATTGTTATAAGGGGGCTGATATTAAAATCCCTCCTTAAATTTCCCCACTTTTTGAAAAAAAAAAATTCTTTTTTTAATTTTAAAATGACTATTATTATTATTATTATTATTATTTTACATTATTTTAATTCAAGACATGATGATATTTATTTCTTGATGAAATCATCCACCTCAACTTGAATTATTTTTTTAATTTTTATAACAATGTTTGTCAATGAATTTTTAAATTATTTCCGGTTCTTTAACCATTGAAGAAAATAATTTGACAATCTAATCACGTTTTATTTATTATTTAGTTTTTATTTGCATTAATTTCTTTTTTTTTTAATCTTCCTTACTATTGTTCTCAAAGTCATCATTATTACAAATTTTCATAATCATGGGAATTCCCTGTAGTATTTTTTATTTTTTATAAAAATATTTTTTGTTATTTTTGTTGTAAATTTAATTTAGTTTGTTTGGATTGTTGTGAATATAAATACCATAAATTTATTAGATCATTTTTTTTTTTTCTGTATTGATTTGACAAATTCAATAAATTTTTTTTTTTATTTTGTATATTTATTGAAGAAAAAAAAAAAACAGGTTCAAGGTATTTTATAGAAGAAATTAGTCATTTTTTTTTTTTTTTTTAAATAAAATGAGGTCATTTTAAACTTGATAATTGAATAATTTTAATTAATAAAAAAATATATTGAATGAATTTATAGTTAATGAATTTGAATTAAATTATATTTTTATATTATCAAATTAATTTGATGACATAAATTTTAATAAAATAAAAATTATAAATTGAATATAATTATAGACTTTTGTTAAAATAATAACAAAAGTTTTTATTTATTTTTTTTCAATTTTTAATAATTTTTTTTTTAATACCCTATTGATATATGGCACCTGTATCAGACATCTGTTAGGGTCACCTTTTATCAATGTCATTTGTTAAATTCAGGTGATGATGAAAAACCTTGAATATAATTGCATAGATATTCTATTGTATTTATGTCATTAAATTTACCTAACTTTTAATTAAATTATAAAATAAATTAATGATAAATTTTAATCAAAAAATTACATTTAAATTATTGAAAATTAAAAAATATATATTTTTTTGTTCGTGCTCTTAATTATTATCTTTGTATATTGTTTTTTTTTTTCAAAATAAAATTTGTTTTTTTTATTTATCTTATTTAAAAATTTATATTTGTTTTTGTGTCTGAGATGAAATGTCATTATGACGCTCTTGATGATGATCATGTGAGAAAAATAATAATAAATTTTTTAAAACATTTAATGCAAATATTATAATTAATTTTAAAAAAGAATAAGATTTTTTTTTTTTTATTACTTTCTTCATTATTTAAATATAAAATTTAATTTAAAAAAATTTTTTTTTTATCTTTATAAAGTTGTATTTCATTTTTTTTTTTTTATTTTATCAATTTAGATATTCTAATTAAATTATCAAAAAAAAAACAAATAAATTAATTAATTTTTTAATTGGATAATTCCTAATTTAATATTATGTAAAATAATTATTAAAAAAATTAATAGATTATTTATTTTATTCTACTTGAAATTAAGTAGCCAAGGTTATCAAAGGTTATCGACTTGATTTTATTAATTTTTACAACATACTTATATAAAATAAAAAAAAATAAAAAAAATAATCACAATTGAAGGCTATTAATTGTGCAAATAATTATTATAAAAAAAAAAAAAAATTAATTACAAAGATAAATAAAATTTAGTCAAGTACCAAATAGTTTAAAAATTTTTTAAATTAAAAATAATAAATAAAAACTCACCTGTCTTGGATATTTAATAACTTCAATATCCAACTTTGATAATCCTTTTTTTGATCTTGATTTTTGATGTTTTTTATTATATTCATTATCATTTTTAAGTTCCATTTGTAATTGTGAATCCATTAGCATTCTATTATCATCAATAGCAATACGTTCTTTTGATACAAGTGGTTCCAATTGTTTATAATCACTATTATCACAATTTTTACTTAATGGATTATATATTTGTGATTTTGTTAAATCATTTTCATGTCTTAAATTATCAGCATAATAATGATTTTTAGATAAATTTGTTATTCCATTATTAATTGTTTGTTTTGTTGTTATTGTTGATGATGATTTTTGTGATGTTTTTTTATTTGTTATTAATGCTTGTTGACTATTAAATGGACTTGCGTTTGTTAATAATGTTGTATTTGATGCACAATCTTCTGATATATTTGAACTTGTTGTTGTTGATCTTGATAATGTTGGAACCCTTGAATAATACTTTGGTAAAATTGAACGATCCTAAAAATTTATAAGTTATTTATTAATATTTAATTATTAATTTTTTACATATTATTTTAACTTACAAATAAATTAACTTATAAATAAATTAAATTTAAATAATATTAAACTCATCCAATGTATGGATTTTTGTTGTTTGAAGGGATTAATTTGCATTATTCAACTATTTATATAAATTTATTATCAGTATATTAACAAAGATAGATATTTATAAAAGTGCAATGTTTAATAATGTTTAATATATTTGAGAGAGAAATATTTATTTAAAAAAAAAAAAATCAAAACTGACCAATCGGATTATGTTTAAATATGTGATTTTTCAGTTAATGATTGGTTGACTTTTTACCCTTGTTCATCATGATGATAACCCAATCATTTGACCCAAGTAAATAAACTTTGAATTCAAATATTTGCAACATATCACTTGAATTTTTTCATAATCCTCGTGTCAATAAATAAACAATAATAATTATTTAGAAAAAAAAATATCTATTAATCAAGTGATAATAAATTTCCTAAATTTTTTTTTATATTTAAATTATAAATAAATATATATATTTTTAAACTATTATTTTTATTTTATATTTAAATAAATAAATTACCATTTTTTTTTTTATTTTTTTAATTATAAAAATATATATTTTTAATAAATTTGTTAAATTTTTTTAACATGTTTTATGTGTAAAATTAATAAACGTTCTGATTGCATTAATCGTGAATGTCAGGGTTTTATCATTTCAGTATTGTAAATAATTTTTAAAAAAATAAATAAAATAAAATTTAATAATAATATATAAACACACGTGAGGTGTTTGTGTATCACGTGTTAAATTGGGTAGAAATTAAATTAACAAAAAAAAAAAAACTATTATACATTTGATTGATAATTGATATATTGATTTTTTTATTTTAATTAAAACATAATATTTTGTATTTATATTTATCAACAACGTCATAAATATTTTAACAATAAATTATTCTTATCAGCCAACAGCATCACGTTTGCTCTCAATAATTTATATATATAAATTTTTTTTTTAATAATTTATTTTTATTATTAATTAACATGTATCTTTTTTATTTAATAAATTATTGTTTTTAAATTTTTTTTTTTATTACTAAATAAACATGACCCAATTATTTTTAATCATTTATTCTTTTAAATTATTGTGATTTCATTTTTAAAATTAATTTTTTTTTTTTAAATTTATGTAAATATTTTCATTAAAATCGTCATATAAATAAAAAAAGAATAAAATTTTTTTGATTAAAAACAAAAAATATATATAAATAACACCGATTTTGTATTTTTTTTATCATTCGAAATTTATAATAACAAATATTTACATATGGTTTCTATTTGTTTTAGCGCGAAATTTTCAAATTAAATTTACTCAGTCGGTAATGTCATTTAAATTGCAACAAGTGTTTTTTTTTTTTTTTTGAATTCATTTTTTTTTTTTTTTACTGAATCAGATATTTATTTTTATATTGCTCTCGATTTGGTATTTGATTTATTGCATGTAATATTTTTCACGTTTCATAGACTTTTAATTGTATTTTCTTTTTTTTTTTTTTTTCAAGGAAATAATTTTTTCAACTCCAATTTTATAAAACTAGATTACTTCCTATTAAAAATATAGAATATCAAATTTTTTTTTAAAAAATCTAAAATAACAGTAGAATATAATATAAATAACTATAAAAATTTAAAAATAGAAAAATTCATTGATTCAAATGATACAAAAATATATATATCTTTCTTCATAAAAAACATGCCATTTTATTGTGCATAAAAAAAAAAGAGTTAAAAAAAAAAAAAAAGAGTTATAAAAATAAATAAAAAAAACCACAATCAAGCTTGTGGCGTAGTCCATCGGAAAGGCATGGAACTTTCCAGAACAATTCGCGGGTTATACAGAAAAACTAAGAAAGACAGCTGTATACATGAACAACAGTTGTCAAACAAAGATAAAACAATATATATATATATAACATATTAAATATAAATTCGCATATAATGCAGAAATTAATTTTAATAATCAAAATATTCTCTTCTATGCCGACAAATAAATATCTATTTTTAAAATTCAAATATAAACTTTCATTAAAAAAACAAAAAATAAACAAACCTAATCATTCAAATTTGAAAAAAAAAAAAAATTTAATTAACTTACTTTGTTTTTTGATATTGATGATACCAAACAGAGGGGCCATGGTTGCATTATTTGTCTTCTTTGTGACGACATTTTTAATTATTATTAAATACACTTTAAAAATTAATTTGTAAAAAAATTTT
This sequence comes from Lysiphlebus fabarum, assembly GCA_011426435.1. Lineage (NCBI taxonomy): Eukaryota > Metazoa > Arthropoda > Insecta > Hymenoptera > Braconidae > Lysiphlebus > Lysiphlebus fabarum. Next base: position 156,964 of record WSYQ01000353.1, on the reverse strand, counting down.
TTATAAATTATAAAAACTAAAATAATAACACAAATTTAATTTAAATGGATTAATTTCTTTTTCTATTGACAATACTTTTAATCACAGTTTTTTTTATCTTTTTTAAAATACTTTAATTTATTTATTTTGAGTATGTTATTGTTTATTCATATAATTATTAATTAATTTTATCTTTAAGCCGGTTAATATTGTTAAATAATTTATTAAACAATTCGCTGATCCACCGGTTTCTGCGTTTATACGTCGTATGATGTTCCACCTGGACACTATTGCTAATACTGTCTTTATCATTCAACAACTTTCTCTCTTATTTTTATACACATACATAGGATAATACACGTGTAATAACGTGTATCCTCTTTTACTCTAAATATATTTATATTTTAATAATAAATACACAAAAAAAAAATTTTTTTTTACAATAACATGCAAAAAAAAAAAATTCTGACGTTTTATTTGGCAATTTCACTATTTTTTTCACGATTATGATAATGTAATATTTATTTTCATATAAATTTATATACTGTTTATTGAGTAATTAGGTTTTTGATAAATAATTATCTTTAATTAAAATTGTAATTAAATTATTGTTATTATTTTTTGGTTTGCAAATGATTTATTTGGTTTAATGGCTTTTTATAGTTGAAATTTGTTTATATTTGAATTTTTTAAATTTGGTAATTAGCGATTTATTTTAATGATAGATTTTATTCGTTGTTTTGCAACTTTGATTATCAGATACATTGGGGGTTTGTCGTCTTTTATATATATACGTTGTGACTTCGGATCAGGCGCCAGTATTTGATCGGTTAAATTCGTTTAATATCGGTTATTTAGTATTATTTTAATTTATAAAATTTATATGTATATGTGTATTTAATTGTCATAAAAAATTATTATTTTTATTTCATTTGTATATTATATTAATATTAAGAAAGGGAAAAATTTATGACGATATTTAAAATCAACAATGTAAAATCCAAAAAACCAATATTTTTTATGAAAAAAAATTGTATTTTTTTCATAAATTTTATTAAATTATATAAGTAAAGAAAATTTTATTGTTAACAAATTAATCCAGAATAATTTTTATTTACATTTTTTATGTTTTTTTTTTTTTTTTTTAATTTAAAATAACAATTACAATCTTGTTTTTATAATTTTAATTATTTAAAAATTAATTTACTTTTTGAATTTTTAAATATAATTACAGTTTATATATTTAATTTATTTTTGTTTAAAGTTGTAAATTTATAGTATTTTATTTTCATAATATTATAGAATAAAATAAATATAAATAAATAACAAATATTTCGTCACAAAAGCTTATCAATGACGAGATGCAAGTCTGGTTGATAAAAAAAAAAAATCAAACTCATTAAACAGGTGGCTCATCACATGTTTTTTCATCTTCCTATATTTACACAATTTATATACAAATAAATTACGATAAATTGATTTTATTAATTCATAATAATCCCTTGTTTTTGTGTTCAAATTATCAGATTTTTTTTTCTTCCAAAATAACATGAAAATATTTTAATTTCCATTAAAATAATAACATAAAAATTTGTAAATTTAAATTAATTTATAAATTTTAAAAAATTTTAATAATCTTGAATGTTCTAGTTTGATTCATCAGAACAAAAAAAAAAAAAAAGTATATACAGAAATTTAATCATTTATATGTGTATATTGTTATGTCATTTAATAACAAATAATAAATTTCAATGTTGAGGGTTAAATGTTATAAACCCCCTGTTAAATATTAATCAAAAACAAATGGAAAAATTTTCAATTTAAATACCCCCCATTGATTAAAATATTTATCAATTATTTTAATTTATTGTAATAAAATATATTGATTGTTAGTATCATCTTGATATAAATTTAAAATTTATTTATTTATTATTTTAATAAAACAAATAGTCATAATAATATAGTTTAAATCTGGAATATTCTTGATTTATATTTTATTTCAACTTGTAACTCGTTGCATTTGACTGGAATCAATCGATTATTATCTTCAAAGTTTGACATATTTATTTTGAAAAAAAAATTTCCATTTGTTATTTGAATATTGTTATTATATTTTCATTTAATTTTTAATAATAATTATGTCAAAATATAATTTTTTCAATTTTTTTTATAAAATATTTTTATTACATATTGCTGATAGTTTATCATTTTTATCTTATCCTTTTAATTTTCAAGTTCATGTTTATGACGTCAAAAAAAAAAATAAATAAATAAATACTAATGATTTTATAAAAATAATATTTTTCATCTATTTTTAATTTAATAATGCATAAATTGCACCTTTATTTGCAATGCTTTTAGTTAATTTATTTTTATCATTATAATCATAACAGATAATCAAAAAAATAATTCTTTTTTTTTTTTTATTTATCAATATATAAACACATGTGAATTTTAAAATTATTAATTAATCAATGATTTAATTATATTTTAAAAATATTACAGTTGATTGTACTTGTCAGTGTTGTTAATAATAATATCTCAGTGGAAAATTACCGGTAACATTGTCCATTTAATTATTATTATTAATTTTTTTATTATTTTTTCCTTTTTTTTTTTTTAGATATCATTGTACATCAGTAATAATAAACTTGCAACAATACATGGACAATTAAATGTCTATATCAATTGTCTTAAATATGTATATATTAAAAATAAAAAAGAATGTCGAGTAAGTTTTTTTTTTTCCTTTCTTTTTTTTCTTTTTTTTTTTCGATTATTATTTTTAAAAAAAGTTTAATTCATATGTTTAAATGACAAAATGATATTGTTCTAGAGACTTCGATATATTGATAAAATAATTAATTGTTTATATTTTTATTCATTTAAATATGTTAGTGAGTTATTGAGAATTTTGATTATTGTCAAGTCTGCGAATAGCAAAAGAAATGATACATGAGATACTTTACTATCTTGATTATGATAAAAAACAAAAAAAAATAATTATGTCTGGAGATTTTTTTTTTTTTAATTTTAAAACAATGTACCAAAGAGTATCTTATTATCTATGTATTTTTTTATTTTATTATTATTTTTTTTTTCCTTCTATTCTTATCTGTATTTGTTAAGTGTCATAAATTTTTTTTAGAAATAATAAAAATTCATCAGACTTGTCTGTGTCCTTGAAAATTCAATAGATATTTAAATTTTTATTGTTTTTTAATGAAATTTTTATTTTTTTATTGATAATATGTAAAATATATATATTTTTTTATTTTTTTTGTTTTGTTTTACATATTAAGGTTGTCATCATGTCTAGTTTTGTTGTGGTTGATATGAGTAGATATAAAAATATTCAAAATTGTTAATTGTTAGTTCGAATCCAATAATAGGAATTAACATTATAATTATCGTTCTTTATTGAAAAGAAAGTTTTATTGATTTAAATATAATATTTGATCAACAAGGATTTGAGGCAAATAATTCTTGGCAAGAACAGTTTGAACAAACAAACTTTTCTTGTAGGAAATATTTGCCTCAAACACTTTTTGGATAATTTTTTATATTTTATTGATATATATTATTTAAAATATATTGTACAAATTATATTAATTTTTATTTTATATTGAATTTCAGATGCATGTCTTCGTTGTCAAGCTGAAAGTAAAAAAGATTTTATTGGAAAACAAGATTGTGTTGTTGTATGGGGTGAATGCAATCATTCATTTCATTATTGCTGTATGTCATTGTGGGTTAAACAAAATAATCGTTGTCCACTTTGTCAACAAGAATGGTCAATTCAACGTATGGGAAAATAATTACTTCAATAATTACCTGTAAAGTAATAAAAAAATAAATTGCAAAAATATAAAAAATTTCGAAATTTTTGCAATCGAAAAAAAAAATTTCGATTTCATTTATTTATTTTTTTTTTCTGTACTATTTTTTTCTTATTTTATCAATTATTTATAATTTTATAAAAAAAAAAAAAAATATTGTTCATTAATTAATTAAAAAATAAAATAATAAAATTTATAAAATAGAAAATTTTTTTATTTATATTCATTTCACAATATTTAATCAACTTATTATTATAATTTTTTTTTATCAATAATTAAATATAATTAATTTCCTCATTATTTTATGGATAAATTTTTTTATTTCTATTAAAATTTATTTATTCATTATTAATAATAATCATTTTTAAATAAAAATTATTAAATATTATTCACTGACAAATTTACATTTGTGACAATGACTTTGTTAAATTTTTATTGTTACCTATATTTCATCTATATTTATACAAAAATTTTAATCAAAGAAAAATAAATAATTACTTAATAATAATATACATCAGACAAAGTGTAAATTTATAAACAAGAAATTAAATTTTCAGACATGTAAAAATAAAAAAACAACAAGTTATTCTCATAATTAATTATTACAAAAAAATAATAATAATAGTTTATAAAAAATAAATTTACGTAGATATTAAATAAATAATTAAAAAATATAAAAATATTAATTTATTTAACAAAATAAATAATAAAAATATAATAAATTCAGGATATTGTTGAAGTCACTGAATGACGTAACAAGTCAAAATGTCATTTTATAAATTTTCAATGAATAAATTAAAAAACTTCATATTAATTGATGTTAATAATAAACTAAATTAATAATTTATAAAAACAAACAATAATGAAGGTCATGAAATATTATTTATTTATTTTCTTATTGTTTTAATTTTAATTTTTTAAATATGTATTTGTAATTTTTATGTGGAGGCTCGACTCTTTAATACACGTTTATTATGACCAATCATTTTTAATTATAAATAAAATGACTAATACTTTGAAATAAATATTAATTATTGTTGTTTATGTCAGCCACCTCTTGGTCAACTATTTTTTACTTGATCCAAGACATTTTAATTAACAATTTTTAATTTACTATTTTTATTATAACTAATTATCTTTTTTTTTTTTTTCTAATCTTTTTTTTAAATAATTATTCTATATGCTGATTTGCAATTTAATTTTTTTTCAGTTATGTAAGATAGATTATGACAAGATATTATCACTTGAAGTTTTATCATAAATGCATTTAAAAAAAGTAGTTTAAAAAAATTTTATCACTTTGTGATAATAATAGAAAATAAATTGATTTAAAAAATATATTTTTTTTTCAATTTAATTAGTTGTTGTTTACTAAAATATAATTATTAGTTTGTTTATTAAAATATTTAATAAAATAAATAAAAAAATTAAAATTTAAAAGCAATAAAAATTATATTTGAATGAAAAGTTTTATTGTTTTATTCATATTTGATAACTGTCGAGACAAAATAATTATTTTATAAAAATTTAAATAACAATAGTTTAATATTTGTTGGGCTAAGGTCTAGTGTTTATTGATTATAGATCATATGAACTTTTATTATTGAATATTTATCAAATTGAAAAACGTGATGAAATTCACGTCCAACATTTTTAAATTAAAATTTTTTTTTATTTCAATTTCAATTGCATTAATAGATTTGTTATTTTTTTCTTATATTAGCTAAATTATAAAAGCACGTGGATAAATATTTATTGTCGATTATAATAAATGAGTTGCAAAAAAATGTTAAGGTCATATTGGTAAACCAGGAGGCTCGACTTGTCCAACCAATCGAGAGTAAGCTGGACAAGTCACGTATACCAAACACGCCTTTCAACACTCAATAATAATCATTTAAAAAAAAAATTTTTTTATTTCAATTGCAATTGCATGACGTAAAATTGAAACACGAGACATTTTTATTTATTTTTTTTTTTAATTAAAATGATGAAATTATTTACTGTATTATTGCAATATTAATTTTCATAACTTAAGATTAAATTCAATCTTAAATAAATTAATTTATCATTTAAATTATTAACTATTTTTCAATGTAAATAAAAAAAAAAATTAAATTAATAATTTATTTATTCAAACAATGACGAATATTTATTTTTTTGTTTTATTTATTTATTTTTTTTTTAAATGTATTTACAATGTTGATGAAATTTTTTTGTTATAAAACAATAACTATCTTTTTTTTTAATTTTATATTTAAATAATATTTGATGAACATTGTTATTAAAGCTGCCTAAATTATTATGTATTTTTATCAAAATATATATAATTTAAAATAAAAAAAATTCTATATTTAATTTTTCATTATCAAATCGCAATGGCATTTAATACAATTTAATTTGTTTTTTATTTTATTTTTGTCTGGTAAATTTTATCCTATAAGTTAAGTACACTTTTTATTTTTTATTTTTGATAAAATTTTATGAAATATTTTTTAGCTATTAATATTTTATGCTAAAATAATAAATCAATTATTTTTATTTATTTTTTTCTAAGGCACTTGATAAGGCAAGATTTATTTAATAATTATTATATAATATTGTTATAAATTAATTGATAATCTAATGTGTCATGATTAAACAAAAAAATTGTTTTATAAAAAAATATAAACAAAAAAATAGTTTTATTATTTATGAAAAAAAAAAAAAAAATGGTGAGGAATGTATATTAATCTCATTGTTAATTATTAATAGTGAGATAATTGTTAATTAAAAAAATCATAATAAAAAAGAAATATAAAATAATAATTATAAGTAAAAAAAAAAAAATGAAAAGATAATTTATATTATTTTTTAAAACCAGGTGTTTAACTATTTTTTCGATATAAATATTTATAATTAAGTTAATTCATTTTGTCTGAAAATATTGGCCATAAAAATAAATTGTTTGTCATATTTTTTTTTTGAATTTAAAAGTTCTAGAAAAACTAATTACCAATATTATGCTAATTTCTTTTTTGAATATTTTTCGATATTATTTTTTAGTACAATTTAATTATGGCTGTGACAATTTGAATTGTATTTTTTTTTTTATCAAAAGTACCTGGTCTTTATTATTATTATATAATGCAACATGATGATTGCTTTATATTTGTTATTTAAAAAAAAAAAAAAAAAACATTAATATGATGATTTTAAATTGTTTAACGTTCAATATTTTCAAGACATTTATGTTATTATTTGTTGATTGATTTAACAATTGGTATGTCTAGCACCACGCATAAGTGGTATTAATACAGTTGGATTAGTTGCTTGTCTTAAAAATGGATGGTTTAATAATTCAGCAGCTGTTGCACGTTGTGCTGGATCACGTACAAGCATTTTTTCTAAAAATCCTTGAAGTCGTGGACTCACCTGTAATGATAAATATAATATAAAAATTCTTGTGATAGTAATTTAAATAATATTTTAAAAAAAAAATATAACAAACAAACCTTTTGTGAATTTTTTAATTTTGGTGGTGGCATATCTCTGATTCTACGCATTGCTTGTAATGGTGGTTCATTAAAGAATGGTGGTTCACCATCAACCATTTCAATAATCATTATTCCTAATGACCATATATCAACTTCTGGACCATATGGTAATCTTGATATAACTTCTGGACTCATCCAATATGGTGTACCAACAAGTGATTTTCTTTTTAAACAATCTAATGATACTTGTGCACAAAAACCAAAATCAGATAATTTAACTCTACCATCAGCTGTTAATAATATTGAATCAGATTTAATATCACGATGTATAACACCTTGTGCATGAAGATAAGCAAGTGGTTTTAAACATTGTAAACATACAGTTGCTATTTGACTTTCATCCATTCTTGAATGTGTTACAATATCAGTTAATGCACCACCTTCAAGATATTCCATAACAACCCATAATTCATCATCAACCAAAAAACTATCATACATTTCAACAATATTTGGATGATGATAATCTCTCATAATAACAACTTCATTAAATAATAATTCACGTCTTTGTTGTTTTCTTAAATCCATTTTTTTAACAGCAACTTGACGATTTTTTTTTTTATCTGTTGCAATACAAACAGTACCAGTACTACCTTCACCAATTTTAAGAAAATTATCTAAATGTTCACGTGGATCACCAGGACCAACAACTGTTGCTAATGCTGCTCTAAATTGTTCATGTGTTAATCTTTGTTCATTTTGTTGTTTATTTGTTGTTGTTGTTGTATTTGATGATGCTGTTGATGGTGTATTATTATTATTATTATTACTACTTGATGTTGTAGCAATATTACCAGATGACAATGAACCATACATTCCACTTTTAGTATTAATATTTTGTTCTGTTGTTATATTACCAGATGATGATAATTGTTGTTGTTGTTGTTGTTGTTGTTGTTGTTGCTGTTGTTGCTGTTGATGTTGTTGATGATGGTGATGATGATGATGATGATGATTCTGTTGTTGTTGTGTTATTATTGATGATGATTTTGATATATTATGCATTGATTGTGATGTTTCAAGTGGTCTTTGAAAATTATTATTCATTTGATGTGTTGGTACTTGTCCTGTTGCTTGATTATCATTTATAATACCATAATTTTGTAAATGTTTATTAACATTGTGAGAACTTAATTGGCTCAATGGTCTTTGTGATGCTATTGAACCAACTGGTGATATTTTTGGTTGTATTGTATGATGTAAAATTTGATTATCTTTATTTAATAATTCATTATTATTTATATTATTGCTATTTATATTATTATTATTATTCCATTGTCCAGTAATATTTGTAACAGTATTATCAAAATTATTATTTTGTTGTTGCTGTTGTTGTTGTAAATTACTTGTTGAATTTTGATTTGGAATAATTGGACTTAGACCTTGAAAATTCATTGATAAATTTTGTACATTTGTTGTTGAATTTGTTAAATTAGGTGATGATTGCATATTTGGATTCATATTTTGTAAATTTGGTATTAAACTCTGTATATTTGAGTTAAAACCAGCAACAACATTTTGTGTATTTTGACGTAATTTATCATTATAACCATGTTGTTTATTAAAACCAGAATTAACTGGATATAATTGCATTTGTTGAGTTGGTGTTAATGATATTTCTTGTCCTTCTGGTACTGATGGTGGTAAATTTGTATTATTTCTGAAACAAAAAAATACATTATAAATTTAATTAATAATTTAAATTATAAATACTATTATTATCATTATTATTATTATTTATTAATTATTACTTGTAATCTCTACGCATTCTTGGTGGACTTGATGAACGTAATGAATTTGATCTTGCAACAGAGCTAGTTTTTGGTAAGCATCCATTTTCAATTTTTTCACCAGGTTTTGGTGGATCATTATGTCCTCTAACAATTGTTTTAAGATTTAATATTTCAGTTGGTGTTATTTCACTTGGATCAACAAGTGGTAATGGTCTATTATTTGTTGATGATTTTAATACATGATCTTTACCAACAATTGAACCCCATTGTAATGGTAAACCAAAAAATTTACCTTCACGTTTATCAAAACCAGTATGTACACGATGCTCAAAATTCATCGGTGTTGATATTTGTGGTTTCTTTTTCTTTTTACTAAACATCTCGGACATTCGAATGATATTTATTCAAACAAAACAAATTAATATAAATCCAATTAAAACACAACAAAACAAAAAAAATCTGATAATTGTATATTTTACACCAAAAAATAATAAAAAAACTTCTTTTAAATAATATAATCAATTAAATTTAATTATTGTGTTGTTGTTCTAGTTACTGATGTCATATCTATCTAATGATGAGATCAGTCAATTCAACCTCATTTACAATGACATTAACGACATTTATTTTATTATTCTTTTTTTTTTTTATATATATTTACAACATGAGCGTTGTTTTACTTGAAAAAAAAAAAAAAAAATCCAGGTAAACTTAATTAAGAAGCCAAGTGACAAACAGCTTTAAATATTAACGTGTCAATAACCTGGCCTTGTTTTTTTGTTTTTTTTTTATTTAATTTTTAAATATTAAACTGTTGATTATTATTGCCAAGTTGAATTTATTCCTGTTGATGTTGATGATGGATAATTTAAACTTTCTTATTTTTTCACCAGCTAAAAAAAAAAATGGAGTTATGTACAATTTTTTTTAATATATTATTTTATTTATAATAATAATTAAACACATGTTACTTTACAACTTGATTATATATATTTTTTAATTAAATTTTTAACTTGATAAAATGGAATTTTGTTTGAATTATTTTTTATTTTCTTTTGTTTTGTTTGTAGTATTATTTGTCACTTAATTTGTATGCATTGATGAACATCATGAATAGAGTTGAGTCAAATATTATTAAAATAAAAAAAAAATAATAATATATTTATATATGTGTATGTATCAGAGAGAAAATACAGGTATATACCGAGAAAATTTATATATTTTTTTTTTTTTTTTTTTGTCGTGATTGTTTGTCGGGGGGGAGATCGACAGGTTGTTTGATACACAATGGCGTCGCAAAAATGAAATTCTTTACTATATTTTATCTTTTTTTATCAAATGTTATTTTATCTCTTTTTTTTAATTGGAATTCCAACCAGTCCTCTTTCCACGCCCATTAATAATCATAGATGTCGACACAATATGGGCTCTTTTTTTTTTTTTGGACAAAAAAAAATACATTTTAATGTAAAAAACACAAACAAATAATTAATTTAATTTATAAACAATGTTTGTACTACTATTATTTTGATAATTAAAATAAAAACAATGTAATTGTTTATAAAATTATTTTAAAAATTAGCCGCCATGTTTAATTATTTCTAGTTTTAAAAAAAACATGAAAAAGATTAAATCTCTAGAATAATTAAACGATTAAACTTCCCCAGATTTGAACTTGGATTATTTTTATTATTATTATTTTGAGGTTACGTTAATGGCTGATGAAATAATTTTCATCCATGTGTTTTGGCATTTTGTGAAACCAAATAAAAAAAAAAAATCATTTATTCATTATATAAAAATATAATATTTAAATAATACATTAAACTTATATTTTATAATTTAATTGTTAAATAATAATTCGTTTATATATTCAAATGACAATGAATGTAACATTTAAAAAAAATTGATTAAAAATAATAATAATTGCATTGTTTAATAAATAATAATTGATTTGTATTGTTAGTCAATTATTATTGATATTTAATTATTTTGAATTAATTAATAAATAATAATAATTACAAAATGTTGAGTTACGGAGCAATTTTATCAAGAAATGCTCGTCCATCACTTCAAAAAAGGTTTGTTAATTTATTAGTCTATTTAATTTATTAGCTTATTACATCAATAAATAAATAAATAATAAATTTTTTTTATTTTCTAATTATTTCAAGGACTCTTGATCTTGCAAAAAAGGAAGGTTGTTTTAATAATAATAAAATAATATTAAATACAATTAAACAAGTACAGCATAAAAATATATCAACATTAATTGTTAATAATAATTTAACAAAACAATTTGGAGTACGTAAATTTCATACAGCATTATCATATTATGCACCTCGTTTACAAAATGACAATGATAAACAATTAAATATAGAAAATATAAATTCAGATAAATTAATTGATGAAGTTGTACAAGATCATGAAAATATAATGAAACAACATAAATCACATGTACGTATTAAAGAAAAATATAGTTTACGTGATATTGAAAGAATGTATCCAAATCCAAAAGCAAAAGTACATGATATTTATCAAATAATATCAAATGAATTAAAAAATAAACAAGCAATTGATATATCATTTACAAATGATAAAGGTAAAAAATCATGGATATGTACAGTTAATGTTAAATGGCCATTAGAAATGTCATTTACATCAAATGGACATAATAAAAATAGTGCTGGTAATTCAGCATGTATTAAATGTCTTCATTATCTTGAAAATAATCGTCGTTTATCACCAATTAAAAAACCAATAATATATACACAACTTGAAGTTAAAAATTTATTACATCGTCCAGTACGTTTACAAGTAAATGAACAAGTTATTGATGAAATAAATAATTTAATTGATAATTATGAAGATAATATTAAGCCATTAATTGTAAATTTTGATAAAACAAATAAATCAACATTTGAATTACCAGCAAATACAATACTTGATGATAAACATTCAAATTTTCAACCAGGTGCTATTATTGATCCAGTTGGTAGATCAAATCCAGCTAATCATGAACAACATAGAATTAATGAACGTAATAAAATATTAAAAAGTAGATTAGAACATCGTATGTATGATAATAAAGATAATAAATTAAATTCATTACCAATACTTGATTATCGTGAAAAAATAATAAAAGAAATTGAAAATAATCAAGTTATTGTTATAAAAGGTGATACTGGTTGTGGTAAAACAACACAAGTACCACAATTTATAATGGATAGTTTTACATCACGTGGTGAATCAACAAAATGTAATATTATTGTTGCACAACCACGTAGAATATCAGCAATAACATTAGCTGAAAGAATTGCTGATGAACGTAAAGAACAAGTTGGTGATGTTATTGGTTATCAAGTTAGATTAAGTCAAGATTTACCAAATACACCAGCTGGTATATTATTTTGTACAACTGGTATATTATTAAGAAAATTACAATTTAATCCAAAACTTGAAGGTTGTTCACATGTTATTGTTGATGAAGCACATGAACGTACAATTAATACAGATGTATTATTAGCATTATTAAAAAGAGCTATGATTAATAATAAAAATTTAAAAATAATAATAATGTCAGCAACAATAAATGCTGATTTATTTCAAAAATTTTTTAATTGTGGTGTTGTTGAAGTACCTGGACGTACATATCCAGTTGAAATGAATTTTTTAGAAGATATTGATGCTATTGGTTTACGCTCACCATCTAGATATGATATGAGTTTTGATTCAATGAATAAAACACATAATTATGAAAATAATAATAATAATAATAATAATAGTGATATTGATAATGATGTAGTTGGACCAAGTGTTGATATTGTTAAAATGGGTGAATTAATATCATGGATAAATAGTAATCAACCAAAAGGTGCAATATTATGTTTTTTACCAGGTTGGTCAGAAATTATGAAAATGAAACATTATCTTGAAGATTTTGCATCACAAACAAATAGAAGAAATATAAGTGATTTATATGTTGTACCAGTACATTCAAAAATGTCAAATTTTGATCAAAAAAAAATATTTGATTCACCACCAAATGATAAACGTAAAGTTGTATTAGCAACTGATATTGCCGAAACAGGTATAACAGTTACTGATGTTGTATATGTTGTTGATTCATGTACACATAGACAAGTATTATGGGATAATAAACGTGGTATAACATCAATTAATAATCATTGGGCATCACAAGCAAATATTAATCAAAGAAAAGGACGTGCTGGTAGAGTTACATCTGGTACAAGTTATCATTTTATAACACGTGATATGTATAATAATTTAGATCCATATCCAATACCAGAAATAAAAAGATCATCATTAGAAAAAACAGTACTTGATGCTAAAACATATAGTAATGAAAAAGCTATTGAATTTTTATCAAGTATGCCTGAACCACCATCAACCCATATTATTAAAAGTGCTGTTAATGATTTAATAAAACTTGGTGCACTTGATAATAATGAAAATTTAACACCACTTGGTAAACGTATTGCATTATTTACATTACATCCAAAATTAAGTAAATCAATTGTATATTCAAGTATATTTGAATGTGTTGGTCCAATGATGACAATTGCATCAGCAATGTCAGCTGATAATCAAATATTTCAAGGACAATTACATAATAAAGAAGGTATTAGAAAAATTAAAGAAAAATATTCACCATCAAGTGATCATACTAGTATTGGTTGGTTATTTCAACAATGGTATGATTATAATAAATCTGGACGTTATGAATCACGTGATTTTTGTATGAAATCACGTCTTTATCCAGAAAAAATGTATACACTTAGTAAAGTACGTGAATTACATGCTGAACATTTAGTACATACTAAAATGATTAATGATGTTAATGATTTAGATAATTTTAATAATAAAATTAATTCATATTCTGAATTAGATGAACTTGTACGTGGTATATTATTAGCTGGTACTGATCAATTATTATTACAACGTGATTTTGATATTAGAAAAGGTATATTAAAAAAAGGTACACCAACATTTACAATGGAAGATGGTAATCGTGCAACAATAACACCAGAAAGTGTTAATTTTAAAAGACGTCAATTTCCAAGTCCATTTTTAACATATGTTGTAAAAACACATAGTGAAGAAAGAAGAACATCACTTATACGTGAAACAAGTATTATATCACCAATAACAGCATTTTTATTTAGTCAAGGTAAATTTGATGGTTATTTACAAGATAGAGATACAAATATTCAACTTGATAATGATGATGATACATTTCAAGATGATGATGATAATGAAGTTTTATTATCAATTGAAGGAAGAAAAAATATGAAATTAATATGTACAAAACAAACTGCTGATGTTATGTTAAGATTTAGAGATGTTATGTGGACAGTTGTACGTTATATTGTTGCTAATAAAGGTGTTGTAACACAAGATGAATATGAAAATTATCTTAAAGTTGATGAATGTAGAGAAAGTATACTACAATTATTGGCTTTAATGCTTAGTCAAGCATCAGAAAAAATTGATTGTGTAGAAAATGATAAAAAAAATAAAAAACACTATGACAGTGACAATGAATAATGAAAAACATTAATAATTGGTAATATCAATAAACCAAATGACATCATTGTTATACTTTTATAATTAAAAATCAACATTTTGTTTGTAAAATATATTTTCAAGTATTTTAAAAAAAAATAAAAAATTACAAAATTAGTAATAAAAATAATTCAAATGAAGAATAATCTTTTTCTTTTTTCTTTTTTTTTTTTTTTTTTATGTTTGTTTTTATTATGTATAAATACATGTATTTTAAATAAAATTTAAATAAAAAATGGAAAAAAAAAAAACAAATTGTTTAATAATTATTTAATTAAAAAAATTTAAAAATAATAAAAATAATTGGAATAATAATTTTTGAAATAGCTATTAAATTTGCTGTACTTTTACAATTTAAATTTTCATATGATATTGTGTATTTAATCATATCAGGATATCTGCATACTTTTGAATCTGTACACTGGTAATTTGTATTTATTGTTGTATTATAAAAAATTGATATAAATAATGGATTACATTCATGAATATAATTAGCATCAGAACATCCAAATGACATTGAATATGAATTACTATCAATATTTGTACATGTTGATAAAGTTGAATTAATATCAATTGATTCTCTTGAATAACAAATTTTTAATGTACCAATTGTTGATATTTGTCCTTGTATTTTAATAGTTGCTTGATTATCATCATTTGAATTTTTAAAAAAATAGTTTGGATGTAAACGATAAAAATTAATTCCTGATGGTTCAATATAATCTGTAAATGATGATGTATAACCAGTTGTTTCATAATTAGCACCACATTGTGAATTAATTAAACGACGTTGTATTTTTTTAATTCTATTTATAAAATTATTAATTGGTTCTTGTATTTCTCTTGATGTACCAGAACCAACTGTAAATATATCATCATTAGAATTAACAACTAAACTTGACCATCTATCTTTTGAACCACCAGTTAAAAATAAAATTTTTGCATCTGTAAATTAAAATTATTATGAACATTTAATTTTTTTTTTTTTTATATTTTATTGTAATTAATAATATTAATATAATTATTACCTGGTGCATCTTCACGCATTTTTATTAATTTTTCAATTGAATAATCTCTATCAGTATCAGACAATGAAGTTAAACTATGTGGTAAAATTAAATAAATATCACTTTTACCACCACCAATATTTAAATCTCTTTCACGATTTAAATTATTTGTTTGTATATTTTTCATAATATCTAATATTTTTGGAAGATCAAAACCTCTTGTAAATGTTGCATATTGTGTTTCATTAAAATAATAAATATCTAATATATTATAAGTTGAATTAATCATTATTTCACCATTTTTAGCATTTAATAATGTAAAATTACTTGAATATTTATTAATATCAGATTTTTCAAGTAATAAATGTAAAATTGATTTAATTAAATTAAATGGCCATGTTGTATCAACAAATATTTTTAAGTCAATTGATAAACGATTATAATATAAAATTGTATTAACATCATTATTATTTTGACATGTTTTATCATTATTCATTGATGTTGATACATGATCAAATAATTTATTAACAGCTTGAATTGAAAATTTTTCAATATTTTCATCAGATATTGTACCAATTGGTAGTTGTGAATTTCCAAGTACCAATCCTGCTCTAAATGTTTGTTTTGTAATTGTATCATTTTGTGCAATTATATTTAATAAATTTTTTCTATTACATGCTCTTATTGTTGTATTAAATATACCTCTGTCACTATAATACATATCAAGAATTTGTGATAATTTTAAACTTGGTATTTTTGAATATAAATAATTAATTTCATTTGCAATTATTAAACCATCAATATCACCACGTATTTCAGCAGCAGTTAATTCAAATGATTGATCATCATTTAAATAATAATTTTTTGGTATTAAAAATGATGTAAAATGTCCTTCATTACCAACTTTAAATGGTGTATCTTTCATTGGACCTTGACGTAGTGCAACTTCAACTAAATCACCAGCTAATGTTGCTATCCATTTATTATCAAGTGTAACATCACGTAAAGTTTCACGTGATGACCAATCACGACGCATCATTAAATCACTTATTTTAACATTTTGTGGCTGTAATGCTGCTGCAATACCAGCTAATACTGGACCACCCGAAACAATACCCCAACTAAAGAAAATTAATTAATTAAATTAATAGATTTTTTTATTAAAATATTAAATATATATATATTATTTATTGTTTTATTTACTCAGTTTTCATGACACCACTTTCTAATGGACATTGACTTGTTGGTGCTTGTTCTAGATGTGAATTTTCTGGATGTTTTGGTGGTAATGCTGGATAAAATTCATTTGGAATAAATTTATCATAATCATCTTTTTTATTTTTCATTGATTCACTGTATTAAAAAAGAAAACAACAAAAAAAAAAAAATAAATATCTTATTAATATTTATATAATTAAATTAAATTATTATTAAATTAAATTTTACATTTCTTCAGGTGATAGTGTCTCAACATCATCTTGATTAATAGATGCTTTTAAATTTTTATCAATACTTCTTTTATCAATAATTCTTGTTGATTCATTGTCAATTCTACATGTTGATGATTCATCACCTCGTTGAAATGTGTCAACTGTACTTGATATCATTGAATGAAATGAACACTGTTAAAATAATAATTAATAAAAATTAATTATAATAATTAATAATTTAATTGATATAATATTATAATAATTACTCTTTCAATTTTAGTTATACTATTGTTGGGAAATGTTTGTGCATTTCCTGGTATTAATTTTAACATTTCAGCATGACGATAAAATTGAAATCCATTTGGTGCATATGGAGTAACACCTGGTTGTGCATCAACAAGTGGTTGAAATACAATACCATCTTGTCTAAATCTTTTTATATATTTAAATAATATTATTATTATGATATTTTAGTTTTTTTTATTAAATATATAAATAAGAGTTATTATATATTATTACCTGTGAATAAGTGCTACTGATAATTGACGTAAATCCATATTAAGCATTGGATTTTCTTCAATTTTTCTAACAATAGCAATAAATGAATGAATATTTTGAGGTAATTTATCTTTTAATAAACCATCAGTATTATTATAACACTCCAAAAGAGCATTGGATAATTTACCTTGAGCATTTTCTTGCATTTTTATTTCAGCTAAAAAATTATTTAAATAATTAAATTGTTTAATTATTAATAATAACAATTATACTTGATAAAATTTAATTTATTTATAAAAAATTATAATAAAAAAAATTATAACTTACCAAATAATGAAAATAAAAATATAAAACACAATAAAAAATCCATTCTAATCATGATTAATTAATAAAAGAATTAATCATTAATTTAAATTAATTAAATATATATTTTTTTATATTTAAATTCACTTGTTTTTTAAGCAATTAGAAGTAAAAAAATTGAAAGCGTAGTATCATAGATGATTCAATGATAAAAACTATTTAAAATGTGAGTTATATTATTTTAGTGAGTCTAGAAAAAAAGATATTTTATCTTTATGATATATTAAACAACCACACCTTGTCAGTTGCGTATACAAAATCTACAATCACTATCAATGATAAGATATGCTATCCCACATGAGTAATCACCGCCACATTCACCTAAAAAGAGAAAAAAAAAACATTTGTTACTTAAATTTTATATACGTAATATTAAACATTAATTATTTAGTTATTTTAAGTAAAAATATTAATTTATATTTACTGTTTTTTATTATTAAATTAATTGTATAATTAATTTTATCTTTCATCTTCTTTATATATATAAAAAGGACACTTGAATGCATTTTATTTGTAATAATTTAAAATATTCCGGCGTTTGTTTAAGGTTGTTTTCCGAAACCAAGGTAGAATGAATATTTGTGCTTAAAAACGCTATATACCGTAACGTTATATTTTATGTCCGGGTCCCCAAGATTTTTGTGCTGCTACTGATTGAAATATTGACTACTGTAGTATTAGTGTATATACTAATATACACTAATACTATGCTAGTACTCAAAATTTACATCGTGAAACACTGCTATTTCACACTATAAAAAAAATCCTATTGTATGTTTGTGTATGTCAGTATCTGTGTGTTGATTCCCCTTTCCGCTAGAGAACAACAACGAAGGAGAGACAAACAGTGATGCCGAAGTATGAGTCCCCCACGCGCGCAAACTATAAAAAACAATAAATTACTGTTTTTAAAACTTGAATAATTATTAAACAAAACAGACGAAATGAAAAAAATTTATATCAAGAAATTTGTCGTTCTTAGGACTATAAACTGTTAAAATTTGAACGTTTTCTGGTGCGTTTTAAAAAAGTTATTAATAAAAATACATAAAAATATGAGGTAACACCTATACCTTGTGTATTAAAGTTGTCAACTTTGACAGTAAATATCTCAAAAAAAACACACAAGAAAAAATTTAAAAAAATTGACAATATAGATAATTATTTCATTAAAAAAATAAGACCAAAACAAAAAAAATCTGGTGCGATTTCAGATCTCCGTAAACAACCTTAATATAAGATGACCTCTTTAAAATACCTCTTTTTCTGTTCTATTATCCTGTTATAATTTAGAATTTTAAATTAATTCAGATAGTAACATATTTTGAAATTTGCCATAGAAATACCTCTTTGCTTGTTCTATATTCCTGATAAAAATTAAAGATTTTTCAAAAAATAAGAAGACCTCTCTTATTCTATATTCCTGATACAATTTGAATTTTTGAAAAAAATTTTAAATTTGTATCAGGCAAGTATAATGACCAAAAAGGTATTCGAATTTTTTTTTTTTTTTGAAAAAAATTTTAAATTTGTATTAGGCAAATATAATGACTGAAGAGGTAGTCGAATTTTTTTTTTTTTTTTTGAAAAAATTTTAAATTTGTATTAGGCGAATATAATGACCAAAGAGGTAGTCAAAATTTTTTTTTCGAAAAAATTTTGAATTTTTATTAGGCAAATATAATGACTGAAGAGGTATTCGAATTTTTTTTTTTTTTTTTAAATTTTGAATTTTTATTAGGCGAATATAATGACCAAAGAGGTATTTGAATTTTTTTTTTTTTGAAAAAATTTTGAATTTGTATTAGGCGAGTATAATGACTAAGGAGGTATTCGTTTTTTTTTTTAACTAAAGAAAAGCCTCAATATTCTTTTCGTAAAAAATTCATGTTACATCAGGGTTTTAGGACTTGAAAAGAGGTATTTGGTACATAATTTATTTTTTTTTTAATATCGATATTTTTTAAGATATTGATAATAACTTATCGAAATATATGTCGAAAAAATTTCGAGTTATATCGAACTTTTAGGTCACGAAAAGTCGATTTCAAATCGATTTGCAATTTTTTTCTAGGATCGATATTTTTCGATATAGCGATAGTGATATATCGAAATATATATCGAAAAAATTTCGAGTTATATCGATCTTTTAGAACTCGAAAAGACGATTTCAAATCCGTTTATACATTTTTTCTATCATCGATATTTTTCGATATATCGATAGTAACTTATCGAAAAATATATCGAAAAAATTTCGAGTTATATCGAACTTTTAGAGCTCGAAAAGACGATTTCAAATCGATTTATACATTTTTTCTAGGATCGATATTTTTCGATATATCGATAGTGATATATCGAAATATATATCGAAAAAATTTCGAGTTATATCGAACTTTTAGAGCTCGAAAAGACGATTTCAAATCGATTTATACATTTTTTCTCGGATCGATATTTTTCGATATATCGATAGTGATATATCGAAATATATATCGAAAAAATTTCGAGTTATATCGAACTTTTAGAGCTCGAAAAGACGATTTCAAATCGATTTATACATTTTTTCTCGGATCGATATTTTTCGATATATCGATAGTAACATATCGAAAAATATATCGAAAAAATTTCGAGTTATATCGAACTTTTAGAGCTCGAAAAGACGATTTCAAATCGATTTATACATTTTTTCTAGGATCGATATTTTTCGATATATCGATAGTGATATATCGAAATATATATCGAAAAAATTTCGAGTTATATCGAACTTTTAGAGCTCGAAAAGACGATTTCAAATCGATTTATACATTTTTTCTCGGATCGATATTTTTCGATATATCGATAGTAACATATCGAAAAATATATCGAAAAAATTTCGAGTTATATCGATCTTTTAGAACTCGAAAAGACGATTTCAAATCCGTTTATACATTTTTTCTATCATCGATATTTTTCGATATATCGATAGTAACTTATCGAAAAATATATCGAAAAAATTTCGAGTTATATCGAACTTTTAGAGCTCGAAAAGACGATTTCAAATCGATTTATACATTTTTTCTAGGATCGATATTTTTCGATATATCGATAGTGATATATCGAAATATATATCGAAAAAATTTCGAGTTATATCGAACTTTTAGAGCTCGAAAAGACGATTTCAAATCGATTTATACATTTTTTCTAGGATCGATATTTTTCGATATATCGATAGTAACATATCAAAAAATATATCGAAAAAATTTCGAGTTATATCGATCTTTTAGAACTCGAAAAGACGATTTCAAATCCGTTTATACATTTTTTCTATCATCGATATTTTTCGAGATATCGATAGCAACACATCTTCAAATTTTTCGAAAAAAAAAAGTAGGAATACCTCTTTGATAATTCTATGCTCCTGATACAATTTGAATTTTTGAAAAAAATTTTAAATTTGTATCAGGCAAGTATAATGACCGAAGAGGTATTCGAATTTTTTTTTTTTTATGAAAAAATTTTCAATTTGTATTAGGTGAATATAATAACTGAAGAGGTATTCGAATTTTTTTTTTTTTTAATTTTGAATTTGTATTAAGTGAATATAATAACTAAAGAGGTATTTGAATTTTTTTTTTCGAAAAAATTTTGGATTTTTATTAGGCGAATATAATGACCGAAGAGGTATTCGAATTTTTTTTTTTTATGAAAAAATTTTCAATTTGTATTAGGTGAATATAATAACTGAAGAGGTATTTGAATTTTTTTTTTTTTTTAAATTTTGAATTTGTATTAGGCGAATATAATGACCGAAGAGGTATTCGAATTTTTTTTTTTTTTGAAAAAATTTTGAATTTGTATTAGGAGAAAATAATGATCGAAGAGGTATAGTTGAAACAATTTTTGAAAATTAACTTGTTAGTTCAATTTTAGTTTAGTTACACGTTATCAACGTCGTTTTTTAAATAATAAATAATAAAAAATATAATTGCCTCTTTAATATGCTGAAGGCATAATAATCGGTCTCATAAGTAATAAATATGATGTAAATGATTCATTTGTTTAAAAATAAAACATACAATTTGGTTTGATCTATGTACTTTTTTGTATGTGTGTTTTATTTTCATTTTATTTTTATCTTATCATATTTTTTTATTGATATAACTAGCATCATAAGTTCACATACAACACCTGTGTCGAAAAAAAAAAACAAAAATTTATATTCCTTTTATTTTTATCTCATGTTTATTTCCACAGAATAAATGTGTTAAAAATTAAATCATTTTTAAAATAAATTTATTATCGATAAGTAATTTTTTGTGTATTTTTTTTTATATTTATTTTTATTGGTTTGTTTATTTATTTTCTGTTCAATAAATATCCTTAGTAAAGATATTTTTTAAATTGTTAATCAAAGTTTCTATTCAAATAGCAAAAAAAATCATTTAAAAACAGAGAAATAATATGTTCAACTGCATATATATTTATAATAAACCTACTTTTAATATTTTGACATAGATTTTTAAACTTTTATGGGTATTATTTCTAATTAATTAGAAGATTTTTAGTTTGATGAATAAAAAAACAGTTTGAATTTTTCGCGCCAAATAAAATTGTCGATAAACAAAATGTCTGTTACACCAACAATACTATTATTATTATTATTTTTTTTTATAACCCGAGAAGATAAACATAATAACTATAAAAGAGAGAGATGAGAGAATCAGAGAGAACCAAAAAGTTGTATACATTTATAAATATTTACTGTTGTTTTTAAAAATACAAATTATTGCTAATTAAATTAACAATAATTTAGGTGTATATTAATGATAATGATAAATAATAATTTATTTTTGGAATGTAAATTTATACCACAAGTTCATTGAACATCAATGTGTGTGCTTAACAAACATTTGGACATCAAAAAAATAATATAAACAACATAATTATTTATTAAACAACAAGGCCTCTTTTTAAAACAACAAGCTGTACTGTTGAATTATAATATTAAAAATTAATTATAAACAGTAGATATATGTAATTAAATTAAACAATGCCACTAGGATCAAAACCAACGTGTATCAAGTGTAGTTCAACTGATACAACACTTTGGCATTCAACAGAACTTGGTAGTATATGTAATACATGTATTGAAAATGAAAAATTAAGTTCTAGTAAAAATGAAGAAGAAGATAAAGGTGGTAAACCATCAAGAAAAAGTACAAGAGTTACAAGATGGTGTAAACCAGAACAAAATATAAATATAGTTGTTAGAGGTGTACCAAAAGGTAAAGGAAGACGACATATATTTAAAAAACAGGTATTTAATTTTATAACTTGAATTGTATCAATTTTTAATAATCAATAATTAATAATTAACATGTGGTTCTTTTGTTTAGCCAATGAAAGCACCAACATCAGTTGCAACACCAGTTACAAGTAATTTTGTTTTTTACAAAGGTTCATATTTTCAAATTGGTGATATTGTATCAATGGAAGATGAAGATGGAGGTATATATT
Source organism: Lysiphlebus fabarum (assembly GCA_011426435.1). Lineage (NCBI taxonomy): Eukaryota > Metazoa > Arthropoda > Insecta > Hymenoptera > Braconidae > Lysiphlebus > Lysiphlebus fabarum. The sequence continues at coordinate 133,503 of WSYQ01000353.1, read as the reverse complement.
ATGCACAAATACGTGGTTTATTAACTGATCAATATTGTGAAAAAAGTGCTGCTGTAACATGGCTTTTACCAACAACATCCAGGTATTTTTTATTTATAAATTTTACAATAAAAAACATTGATGAATATATTAATTAATAAAATCATTGTTTAATAATAATTCTAGTCCACCTCCTGAAGAAGGTTTTAGTCCAGAAACTTATATTATTGGACCTGAAGAAGATTTACCAAGAAAATTAGAATGTATGGAATTTATAATGCATGCACCATCTGATTATTATAAACTTAAAAATACACCATATCCAAAATCACTTGATGAAACTGGTGCTGGTTATATTTGGACATCAATGAGAAATGAATATAATTATGCAAGAAGATAAATTAATTATCTATTATATAAATTTGTAAATAATAATAATAATAATAATAATTTTTTTGTTTAAAAGACATTATTATCACGATTTATTTTAACAACATTATCAAGATTCAGTACAATATTATTTTCTCACAACAATTAACATATCTTTTTTACATAATTTCCTTTTTTACAAATAATAATTTTTATTTTTTCTCTTGTAATTTTTTATTATTACTTGAGATTATATTTTTTCTTCTTCTTCATATTACAATATTAATTATTTATTATTTATTATTTTTCTAATTAAATATAATTCATTATATTTCAACTAAATAATAATAAAATTATATGAAATTCTACACTGTGCGATAATAATAATATAAATAAAATATATAAATTTGTTTTTTTTTTTCTTTTAAATATTGAAACAAATAATAAAAAATTATTAATAATAATTTTTTAATGGAATAATATGTTCAAAAAAAAAAAAAAAAACTAAAGTAACAAATTGAAATGATTTTATCATTTTTTTTTTTTTTCATAATTTCATTTTTAAATTTTAAATAATATAAATATATATAGATTAACACTGTGTGACATATTAACTACAGTTGACTCATTAAAACAACATAAAAAAAAAAAAGAAATATTAATAGATTTTGTAACTATTTAAATTATATAATGAATATTAATTTTTATCACTTTAACTTATTTGTATTATTATTGGACCAATTTTTATTGTCAATAATAAATGATATTAACAAGGATTTACATTCATACCATGTGGTAATCTGTGTCCTTGATTATGGCTCATATTTAATTGTCTTGCTGCCATACCACCACCACAAGAACTACTCCAATCAGCTGTTGGTACTGGTGTACGATAAAATTTTGATGATGTCTTATTGAATATTGGCAGTAGTTCATTAGCTTCATTAGAAAGTGCCTGGTAAAAAAAAACAAAAAAATTAAAATTAATAATTAAATAATTAAATAAAATGTTAATAATATTATTACCTTCATGTAAATAACAGCATCAGTACCATATCCTTCACAACTTAATAATACAATATCACCATGAAAATATCTAGCATAAAGTCTAGATAATGGAAGACCATATCCATAACCAGCTAATGGAACAGTATCGCTACCAGATTGACTTGGTTGTGGTGCTGTACTATACATGTATTTAAATAAATGATCAGTTTGTGATCTTGGTATACCACCACCTAAATCAGACATCTAAAAATATATATACATAAAATATTAATTATTATATTTATGTTTTATTTTTTTTTTAAATAAAATTAATTAATTAATTGTATTTATATTTATAATTTACCTTGACACAAATATCTTCTTTTCCTTGAATAACAGTTACTTCAACTGGTGGATAAGAATCAGAATCTGATCCATGATGTTCCATAACAGCTCTCATACTATTTTTAAACAATTCAAAAAGCATATGATACAAATGGCTTGGTACATATATTATTCTAACTTCTTTACTTTGTTCGTATCCTAAAATTTATTAAAATATTTTAAAGTTATTATTTTATATTATTTAAATTAATAATTATATTTAATAATAATAAAAAATTAGTTTACCATTATGAACTTTGACAACTAATTCAGGACTTGCAAGATAATATTGATCACATAAAAATCGAGCATTTTCATATGCGTCTTTAACAACACTGATAACGTCACAAAATGGATCAATACAACCCACGTGTCTACTGTGTCCATTCAATACACCACCAAATAATAATGCTATAAAAATAAATAAATAATCAATATATTGTATTTATTATTTATTTAAATATATACTTTTATATTGATTTTGTTAAAACTTACTGTGTTGATTAATCAACATTCTTATTGACACACGTGACATAAAAAATCTATCAAGAAAATATTGCATACTATTTTCCATTTGTACATCAACATCATGTGATTCTTTTAATTCAAGTACACCTTTTGCCATAACTTCAACAACATCACTGTGACGATTACGTATTTTAATTAATGCTTGACAAAATCTATTTGATAAATAAATAAATAAAATATATTTTTCATTATTATTATTATTATTATTTGTAATTAAATTTATAAATTAATTATTTATTTACTTGTGAAGTGTATCATTATTAATATCAGATGTTTCAAATTGTAATATTTCTTCAAATGATGTTATATATAAATTATTAACAATTCCAACACTTGGCATACGAAGTAAATGTTCTGGTAACAAGTGAATTTCTTGCATTATATTTGCCAATCTAACTGGCAATTCTTTTCTTAAAAATGTAAATGATTTTCTTTCACATGCACTCAAACCTGTAAATAAAAAAACATATATTTATTTAAAATTAGAATTAAAAAATTTTGAAATTATTATTTTTCTATTTCTATCATTTTAAATAAATAAATATATAATTATTGTTAAAAAAATAATTTAAAAAAGTCAAATAAATTAGCTAATAAAATTTATAATTAAAAAAAATTATTTAAAATAATTTATTTTTAAAAATGTAAATATTTATTTATGACAATATGACCGATAAATTAGCCAACTTATCATATCTTTTTTTAATTAAATTTACAAGTAAAGATAAATCTCATTAAAATAATAAATAATAAATAAAATAGATATTATTTAAAATTATTACAAGACTAAGACACATCTGCTATTTTCTTGTGTATTAAATTACGTCATTTATAATATTTATTTAATTTTTTTTTATTTTTTCTTCATATTTTTAAAATGATAGCAAAGCTTATTTAGCAATGTACACATCGTCATATCAACTCTAACAAGACTTTATCATCAAGTCATTTTTAAATGAAATAAAATTATAAATATACAATTTATTTGAAATAACAAAAAAAAGCCAATATTTTTTTGACCAATTTACAAGTCTTTTTTTTCTTTAAATTTATATTATTTATTTTTTAATAAATAAATGTAAATTTATAATTAAATAAATATTGATATATCAATTGTATTTTTTTATTTTTAATTATCATTCATGTGACGTTTGTTTTTCAAGTTATTAATTTCATCAATCTTGTTGATCTTGGTAAATCAGCTGACTCGTATTAACTTGATTATCATATTTATTTCTCAATAAAAAAAACATCTGTGGTCATTTTTATCTTGTGGTCAACAATGACAATGATATTATTACCGATAATAATTAAAATAATATTGTGAAAAATTTATAAAGAAAATTGTTTTTTAAATATTAACAAATAATTCGATTGGAATTTGATCTTGGACTTCGAATATCTCATTAAATAAAACAATGCGGTAGTCCCTGATTAACTGTCTCCTTTAAATATAAAAAAAAATTTAAAATACATTGATAATAAAACATAAATAATTGAGAAAAATATATTCATTAATTTTCCGTTTACCCTTATCATTAATTAATTATTTTCATTTATAAATTATATTCAAAATAAAAAAACAACTTTCATATTTATTTTATTTTTTGTCGATTTGATGCCAAGACGAGCCTCCGTGGACTTTGATCAAAATTTATAAATAATTATAATAACATTTATAATTTTATACAAAAAATATGTATTTTTAATTTTAAATAATATTTATAAATTATTATTTTAACATATTATTTTTTATTACAAAATTAGAATTATGATGTTTAAAAAATACAATAAAAAAATAATTAAAAATTGACATTAAAATTTTATAAAAAATTTATTTATATAATTGATTTATTGTTAATTAATTTAGTTTATTAGATTTTATTTATCAATTTTTATTATAATATTATTTTGTTTTTAAACATTATAAATCCTTGAAATAATTATAAATATTTCAATAAACAAAAATAAATTATTGTTTAAATTATTTATGTTAATAGAAACATCCGTTTGAAGCTTGACCATCAAAGACATTATTTAAATGCACATAAAATGCTATTAACTTTAAATAGACGTAATAAAAAAAAAAAAAAAAACTTTATCATTTAATAGTTTTTACTATTTTATTTTTTGCCAGTTTTTTCTTTTAATATATTTTTTGATTAAATATCATTATAGAAACATCACCTGATTATACTTAAATATTTATTCATTTAACATATTATTCTGTATATGACATTGAATGAGGCCAAGGATCATTTATTTTTTTGAAAATATTGAAAATTTTAAAGCGAGGTCATGACCTTGTCCCTCGCCCTATTTTTTATTGTCAATAATTCATATTAAAATTATTTCAACTATCAACATTTAATATATCTGTAAATTCATTTGTGTAATATTTATTTTTTATTTTACGTCATTGCGATACATAAAAAACAGTCATAAAAATACTAATTAAAATAAACAATAATAATAATAATAATAAAAACAAAGATAAATTAAATACATAAAAATAATATCAATAAAAATAAATGATTATTAATATTGTTGTTAATAAAAACTTACCAAAATCAATAAATTGTTTAATTGACAATGGTGATGGATTAAATTGTGAATAAAAATCCAACATTTTTCCAATGTTTCCAAAACATCTCAGTGTCAACTTCATTTTGTAAAATAAAATACTCCAAAATACTAAATAAACTATAAATAAAATTAAACAACAATTGAAATAAATATATATTAATAAATTTAACTATAACAATAAAAAATAAAAATAATAATGTTCTAAAAGTTATTTAAAAAATAAATAAAAATAAAACAATAACTTTATGGAGTTCATGAGTTGATTCTTCAAAGTCTCCACTTGAATGTCGTCAATCAACCAATCAAATATCCACTTTTTTATTATTATTATTTTATTTTTTGTTTTTTTAAGTAAATAAAAAAAAAATATTAAATATAATTTTTCACTATTTATTTTTTATATTTTATATCACACATACACTGACTATCATACTGATTATTATTTCATTGAAAATAGAAAAAAAAATCAAATAAAATATATTTAAATTAAAAGAAAATTAAACAAAAAAAAAAACATTATGTGGTGATATTAAATGGCAGACAGCAACTGTAGTAACTAGTCTGATATTATTTTATAACTTTTTATTTTATTTTTTTATTGCTGTTTTTGTTGTCAGCATACTGGGTCGGGATAAAAAATTTTACTTTTTGTCAGTGACGAGAGAAGAAATAATAATGTAAACACTGTGTAAAAGAGTGAGAAAATTCATTATTTAATGAGTATTAAAAAGAGACAAATATATAAAATGCAACTTATGTGATGATTTCCTGGAGGGGGGGTATTTATTTATCACACAAAAAAAGAGGGGATTATTAAAAAAAAAACAACAACAAACCTTCAGTCGGTAAGATAGGTATTTGTAATTAGTTTATTACAATGATTACAGATGGCACCCAATGATAATTATATCCGCCATCTTTGAATCTATTTTTTTTTTTTGTTTTGATTTCCCACTCTCTTGCTCTCTTTAAAATACCTTTACGTAAACACCTCTCTTTATTGACAGCAGCAAAATGGCTTTCAGTGTGTGACAGCTGACAGCCACTTGCAAACACACAATTTTACTGTTAAAAAATTGTATTTATTATTATAAATACAACGACCTTGCTGTATAAAAAAATATATATAAAAATTATATTTTCAGTTGCGTTGTGTAGTTAATCATTTTAATTTATTATTATTAAATATTATAAAATACCTTGACATATTATTTAAGTGGATTATTGTGTATATAATATTATTTATGACAATTTATAATTAATAATTTAATCATGGAATATATTTATTGTTTTTAACAAGTGTTTGGCAATCAACAAATATTTCTGGATTATTTTGGTAATAATTATTATTATTATTAAATTTTATTAATAACAATTGATATAAATAATAAAAAACAATAACAACAATATTAAATTGTCATTATTATTTAATTATTTTTATTTGTTTTTTGTTTTTTTTTTATTTTTAATAATAAGATTTTTGTTTTTATTTTATTTATTATTTTTTAATTAATATTCTAACAATATAATTTAAGAATAATAATAATCTTTAAAATAATATAATTTATTGTTTAAATAATTATTATCTTTATCCTAATTTTTAACCAGATGTTAATTTGTTATTTTTTTTTTTCACATTTATTTTTATCTTTTACTGATTAATAAAACACATGCTGTTTTTTTTTTTTTTATATAAAATAAATATAAAATTATATTTATTTTTAAAACAGTTTTTTCAATTTTGTTTATTATTTTCTTTATAAATTTATGTTTTGATATTTTTTAATAATTTATATTATATTTACAGGTATAAAATTATTTTATTATAATTATATATTATAAATGTGAGAATTTATTGAGTAACATTATGAGTTGTTTGAGAGTTTCACTGAAAAAAAGGTGAAAGTGAAATTTGACTATTTATCTAGATGTTATTAATTGAGATTTTTTTATTACGCCTTAAGTTGATTATTTAAATTTTATAAATAATAACACAAATCAAGTTATGTTTTAATTATTACTCTAATGATTATTAGCAACCAGGATATTGTTTATTTGAACAGACAAATTTTAAATGAATTGGAATTATATATATATTTAAATAACAATAATAACACAAAAGAGGAAGATAGATAAATAAATGTTGAAAAATATAGAGAATGCTTGACCTCGTTTACATACTTGTAATATATATATTTAATGCAACTGTGTGTCATATCTGATTTATATACATTTTTTATAATTTTTAAATGCAATATGCATTTGTCAAGTCTTGCTAAAGTTTTGTAATATTTTTTATATTATTTTATTTCATATTTACGTTTTATTCATTTATTTAATATAATTTTTTTTTTAATTGTCAATTAAATTATTTATAATTATTACTGTTATTTTATTATTTTTATTATTTTTTTTTTTTTTTATTAATAATTATATTTGAGAACTTGTACGGTGGTACAGGTAAACGCAGGCGCGGTTATTTGCCAAAGTGAATGGAATTTACGTGAAAGAAAAAAAAATATAAAAATAAATTAATAAACAATTATTATCTCAATGAAAGTTTTTTTTTTTTCTTTTGATACAATGATTATTTTTTTAAAATTATTTATAATTTAACTGTATTGTATTTTTTTTTATAAAGACTTTTTTTAAGAGAAATAACAAAATGATAAGAATTTGTAGATATAAAATATTTTTTTTTATTATCGCTTGCTTTAGCCTTTCTAATTTAAAGATCATTATTTTTTTATGGTTTAGTGATAAATGTAAATTTGTATTTGATATTTATTTAATTTTCATTTTTATGTTTAAATTTGGAGTGGTTGTTGGAAAAAAATTATAAACCGTGTAACTATTTACTCAATATTATCTAGGATTCTGCTATTACGAAAAATTATAAATTAAATATTTTTTTTTTATCTGAAAAATAGTTTATTTGTTTTCTCTTATTTTGTTAAATTTGTCTAGGAAATTGAGTTTTTGTTAAGTAATTACACGGTCTTGTGGCGCAACGGATAACGCGTCTGACTACGGATCAGAAGATTCCAGGTTCGAATCCTGGCAAGATCGAAACATATTTTTTGCTATTTTTTGTAATTCTATTATCTATTATTTGCCAAACAAAATGAATTAGAAAATTAGATCAAAAACTAGTATATCTAGCCAACAAAACTATCTAAATATCTTTTCGAAAATAAATTAGAAGAAAATATAATACTATAATTTAAAAAGTTACACAAAAATATAAGCAATTTTTTTTTGCAAATTTGACAACCAAATAACTAGAAAATTTGTCTAGGAATTTGAGTTTCTACCAGATAACAATACGGTCTTGTGGCGCAACGGATAACGCGTCTGACTACGGATCAGAAGATTCCAGGTTCGAATCCTGGCAAGATCGGCCATATTTTTTTGCCTATTTTTAATAGTTTTATAGCTAATAGACCAAAAAATTTCTTTGCGAATTTGAGTTTTTAGCAAATAACAACACGGTCTTGTGGCGCAACGGATAACGCGTCTGACTACGGATCAGAAGATTCCAGGTTCGAATCCTGGCAAGATCGGATCATATTTTTTTGATCCTTTTTTTAGTAATAATGCTCAAAAAATATTTGAACATAAATTTCGAAAAAACACTTACTACAATTAAATTCATATCATAAATATTTTTGGAATTATTTACTCTACAATCTAAAAATTCCACCCAAACAAAAAAGAAAAGAAAAAAACGGACACTCTGGAATGCATCCAAGAGTACCATCAGCTTGCCAATATAATTCCCACATATTCATGAGCAACCTGTTGAAATAATTTTAAAACAAATAAGTATACCCAGAAAATTTGAAAGTAAATTCTCCTGAATTATAAATATCTTCGAAGCAATATATAAATTCTTTAAATAAATTTATTACAATTGAAAATATAAAAAAAGAAAAACAACTTTTCAACAAGTTCAATAACCCAGCTTTATAAAAATAAAAAAACCAGTTATAAATATTTATCATAACTCAGTAAATGAACAAAAAATTTAAAAATATAATTTTCAAACTAATTTAAAAATTAATTTTTATTTTTAATCAACAATTTTTGAGGTCAAATAATAATATAAATTAAAAAATAAAATACATATTTTAATGATACATATCAGGTTTCGGTTTGTAGATATTCAATTCAGCCAAAAATAAAAAATAAAATATAAACAATTGAAATTTTCATTGTACATTCAACTTACCTACCTACTTCCGATGTGGGACACGAGGACAAATAGCGGAAGTATACCTCAAGTCAGGCAAATAATAATATACTTTTATAAAAAATAAAAATAAAAATTTAAAAAAAAAAGTCAATAAACATGAAACACACATACACCAATGAGCCTTATGAATTTAGTGAAAATAAAAAAAGTCATATTGATTTCATATAATGTATATACATACGTATTGTTTTGAGGTATAGACTATAAATTTTATTTTGCAATACAACAATATATTCATTATATTCTTGAGGTAAATTAGAAAGCAGTGAAACAAAACTAAATTTGATGTCGATGCTCTATGAGGTCTTGATATATTCACCTTTCTCACGGCACGTTTATATTATATTTTAAAATTTATAAAAATACTTGAAATATTTTCATAAAAGTGAGTTAATTTATTACAATGATAATTAAATTTATATATACCAAATTAGAGAGGAATTTCTTGACAATGAATTGTATTATTTAAAAATTAATTAGAAATGAAAATGAAATTACTTTGTGTGTGATAATTTATTTTTTTTTTTATAAAACAATATTATTGTTTTAAACAATGTCAAGTTTAAGAATTTAATTTTTAAGATTAATTATTTTTTAAATAATTCACAAGGTTGTATACACGTGTGTTGTTTTTAAATTCATTAACACGACAATGTGTATAATTTAAATGATTTTAATTGTTATAATTGAAAATTTGATTGGTATTATTTGAAAAATATATTTATTATATAAAAAATTATTGACACGGTTAAATGGTTAATAGTTGGATTTTTATTTTACGGAAAAGGAGTGGCTTTGTCATACTGACGCACGTCCTGCGATGATTCGATGAGACACTATTACCACAATTATTTTTATCTGTAAATAAAAAAGAAAAAAAAATAATAATATATAGGTGTATATTGGTGATAAATTTACTGCGTAAATAATACATAGCTAATATACAAGTTTTTAAAAGAGGCAATTTCTTGTTTGCCGTTAGTTTAGTTATTTTTTTGTAACAGTAATACTTGTCGATTCGGTTTGTTAATTTTTTCCAGTTTATTTTTATCATTTTAATTTTTTAAAATAGAAAATCAAGTCACTCTAATTTCTACGCATGTTTTTATATATATATATTTTTTTTTCTACATATATGTTTAAATAAATTTCTCTAAATAAAAAAACTTGTATATATTTTTTTAATTAATTTTTATTAACATTTTATAGATAAGAATAAAATCTCGGATGAAACGATGACGCTGCACTGGTGGATGCACTGGTTCTGGGTGACCACAAACATTGCAAGTATGTAATTTTAAATATACAAAAAAAATTAATTATTTATAAAATTAAAATTATAATAATTAATGATTTTAATTACAGTAATTATTGCAATGCCATCAACAACAGAAGAACCATATGTTAATCGAGATAATAAAAACATAATGGAAAAACCAATGTTTGTTAGAATAACAACAAAATCACCAGATATAAAATTAAGCATGAGTCAAAGTACGATTACCACAATGCCTTTATATAAAAATAATAATCGTAATGCCAAGGCAATTAATCCATATGAACCGTCCAAAATAATAAATAGAGAATATTTGGCTGGTCCAAATATAAATAAAGATATTATACCAAATTCTTCCAAATCATATAAATATCGTCCAACAACAACAACAAGAACAACAATTAATTATCAATATTTACCAACAAAAACAGTTGAAATATATAATAATCCATCTAAAATACGTACAATAAAACAATCAAATATTGTTAATATACAAAGAGAAATTGAAAATATTGAAGATATACAAAATGACAGTCCTGATAATTTAAATAAAAAAATAACAGATGAAGAAGATGATGAAGAAGTTGTACAAACACGTCAAGACACTAGAATATTATGGATAATACCAACAACAACAACAACAACAACAACACCACCAACAACAACAAGTCATCAAACAAAACGTAAAAATTATAATATTAATGAAAAAAATAATAAAAAAATAATAATTAAAAATTTAACAATTAATAATGATGATGATGGTAATAATGGTGATGATTTAAGTGTATTACCAATAAGACTTGAAGAAACAGAATTAAAAGTTGTTGTTAATACAAGTAGAATAATAAATGGTGATACTGATACTGATACATTATCATTTAGTAGTCAAACAGTTAATAGATCAGAAGATATTGAAATTGAATCACCAAAAATATTATCACAAACATCATCATCACCAGTTTTACAAGCAAGTATTGAAGAATATACTAGAGAGAGATTAAATAGAGCAAGACTTAGTAGTGATTTTAAAAATATTAGAAATCAAGGAAGATCATTTATTGGTGAAAGCTTAGATAGAATTGATGATATTGATGATACTGTTAGAGATGAAAGTGAATTAATTGGTAATTATCAAAATAATAATAATTTTACAACACTTGATATTGCTACTATTGGTGGAAGTTTTTTAGCAATGGCTGTTTTAATTAGCAGTATGGCTAGTTTTGGTTTTTTAATGTACAGGTAAATTTAATTTATTTTAAATTTGTATTATTTATTTAATTATTTATCATTTTATAATTATATTTTATTTTTTTGTTTTTTTTAAGAAAAAAATATTTAAATCCACCACAAACTTTAAACAGTGACAAATGTAGTAATCCTGATAGTTCTGGTTACATTGATGATTCAACAATTCGCGTGAGTACTTAACTGATATAAATTAACATGTAAATAATTTTTTATAAATATATTTATTATTGTATTTTAATTATAAAAAATGTATTTTGTTTTAATAGGATAATTCAGAAGAAATGTACAGTCTTGATAATGATTCATTCCTCAACTCTTTGGAAGCAATGACAATACAAAATTACTGGACAGATAGTGTTAAACACACAAAATTATAGTGAAGAAAAAAAATATATATATACCTATATAATACAAAATAACAAAACAAACAGTAATCATCATGATAAAATCATAATATCTATTTTCTTACTCCTCGACTAAATAATAAATAATAAAATCATAGTAAAAATTAGAAATTAATGCAAATTTTTAGCATTAAAAAAAATCAAATTTAACAAGTAATAAGTATTAGATGAGATTTAATTAAATAATAACAAATTAAGTCGAGGAATTATATACGGATTATTATATAAATATATGTTTTTTTAAAAAATAAAAATAATAAATATATAATTTCATATAAATTTTAGTATTAGCCAAATAGTGCAATAAATTTGAGTACTTAATTAAGCAATTTGTACAAAAATAAGACTTTTAAATTGTGAAAAAATAAATGCATGTATCAAAAATAGAAAAAAAAAAAAAAAAATCATCGGATAAGCAGGAAAAAAAAGAAAAAAAAAAAACATACTATAATTATTTTATAGAAATTTATTTTTTAGTTATTTTGTTATGATTTTTTTTTTTTTTTTTTTTTTGTTATTAGATTTGGTCCAAAATTAATTTTGTGCATTTAAGAAAAAAAAAAAACTAATTAAATTGTTAATATATTTACCATGACACTCAGTGTTATAAATTTTTTTATCAAATAATTTATAAGTATTGATGTTTTTTTTTTATTAATTTTAGAAATAAAAGAAAATAGTTGTATCAATGAAAAATTGGACCAAGACATAGAAATAGTTTTAATAAATAATTATAGTCAACATTGCCTTTGAAACATATCCGCTAATAATAATTATATTTTATTTAAAAAATTAATACTTGTTTAATATAAATTAACTGATAGAATAAAAATTAATATACAAAAAAAATAAATAAATATTATTTTAACATAAACATATAAAATAACATGTGAATTAGTTTCATAATTCGTTGGCTTTTATGGCGATAATATTTTCTTTAATTTTTTCCAACTTTTCAGTGTAAAAAAAATAATAATTCAGCTAATGAAAGTACAGATTGATTTTTAAAAAGAATTAAAAATAAAATAAGAAAAAATAATACAATAATCAAAAAAGAAACAAAAAAATAATAATAATATTTCGGTCATCATGAAAAATTAAAATTTCTTTAAAAATATTAAATTAATAAAATTTAAATTAAATGTTTATTAAATGTGTAGCTTTTGTAGTTGAAAATTTTTTTTTTCAAATTTTGGTGTAATGATTATATTGTCTTAATATTATAATATAAATTATTATTATTAATTTTTGAATAAATAAATAAATTAAATTAATATGATTATTAATATTTTTCACTCATTGTTGTAATAAAATTTAATAATTGTATTTGAAATAAGATATTGTTAAATTGAAAAAAATTAAAATGTTTAAATCGTCTAAAATAATTTTTTCTCTTTTGCTTTTTAAAATTCAAAATTTAAATTTTTTCTGCCATCTGTTGGTAATGTAGATAATGACAAAAATTTATTCGCCATTTTGGTTTTAATTTTGTTATGAAATTATCATGATAATATAATAATAATTAAACGCCATTGTGTGACAATAATGAGCCCATCAGAAACAGAATTTTATGGACAATAATGAATAAGTATTTTAATAATCATGTATGTTCATCCGGTTTAGAATCTGATTTCTTGTTTAGTGTTTGTGTCACTGTATGCTTTTATAATCATTATTATCATACTGAAAATAAATTTAAAACCGGTGGGGAGTGAATTAATAAAAATAAATTATAATAAAAAAAAAAAAAAAACATTCCAGTTGAGCACCAAACTCAGACAAGTCTGGATGACCAAAATTGACAGTAACAAGAGACATATATTATAAAATTTATTTAAAAAATAAATAAATAATTAAAAAATTATAATTTCAAGTCAAACAATGTCAAGTAAATATTGGTCAATAACCCCTGGTGATCCTCGGTAACAATTTAATTATTTTCAATAAATTATTTCATTGTTTAAAAATAAAATATCAAAAAAAAAAAAAAACGTGGTGGTAATTGTGCTTTTAAAAATTAAAATAAAGCAAATAGATACGATAAAAAAAAAATAAAAAATGGCAACTACAAATGATGAATTACGATCTGAAATTGAAAGACTGTCAAGAGAACTTGATTTGGCATCAACTGAAAAAATACAATCAGCTCAATATGGTCTTGCACTTTTGGAAGAAAAATCAACACTTGAACAACGGTGCAATGAACTTGAATCACTTTATGAAAATGCCAGGCATGATCTTGATATTACCCAAGAGGTTAGTATAAAAAATAAAATAAAAAAAATAATCTCTATTTACTCATTAATATAATTTACACATTTAAAATAATTAAAGTATTAAAATACACATTAAATTTATTTTAAATTAAAAAGAAAAAAAAAACAAAAAAGAAATGTTTATTATTGAATCATATGTTTTTGTTTAGATCTTGATAATCAGCATAAATAAATATTTATATTATGATATTAAATAAATATAAAAATAACAAATATATATAAATTATTTTTCAGGCATTAGCAAAATTTCATACAACAACAAAATTAACAACAAAAAGTGGTATTGAACAAGAAGAAAGTTTACTTAATGAAACAGCAGCAAGAGAAACGTCATTACAAATACAAATAATTGAATTGGAAAATGAAATAAAACAGGTAAATATAAATATATTTATTTTTATTATAAATTTATTGATGTTTTGTTAATGACACAAATAAGCTAATGATGATGATGATGATAATGATGTTTATATGTTTTGTAATAAATAATAGGTGCGACATGAATTAGATCGTGTGGAAGCAGAGCGTGACCATGCCCTTCAAGAACGTGAAGATGTTGGTAAAGATCATCAACATGCTGAAACTGAACGTAAAAAATTACGTACTGATTTACGTGAATGTCGTTTTCGTGAAACTCGTTTATTACAAGATTATTCAGAATTAGAAGATGAAAATATATCATTACAAAAACAAGTATCAACATTACGTTCAAGTCAAGTTGAATTTGAAAGTGCTAAATATGAAATACGTAGATTAAATGAAGAAGTTGAATTATTAAATAGTCAAGTTAAAGAATTATCAAAATTAAAAAATATTGCTGAAGAACAAATGGAAGAAGCACTTGAATCATTACAAGCTGAACGTGAAGCAAAATATTCATTAAAAAAAGAACTTGATCAACGTATGAATAATGAATCAATATATAATTTAAGTAATTTAGCATTATCAATACGTGGAATTACTGATGATCAAACAATATGTAGTGATGGTGAAGATGATTCACCAGCATTAAGACGTATTGAAGATGATTTAAAAACACAAGAACCAGGTACATCTGATAGTGTTAAACAAGTTGATTTATTTTCTGAAATTCATTTAAATGAATTAAAAAAATTAGAAAAACAATTAGAAATTGTTGAAAATGAAAAATTAATATTAACACAAAATTTACGTGATAGTCAGCATGTTATTGAAAAAAGTCAAGGTGAATTACAAGCATTTGTTGCTAGAATCGTACAATTAGCAGCACATGTACAATCATTACAACATATACATTCAAAATTACCAGATAAACAAACTGATGAAACAGCATTAGACAAATTAACACAGGTAAATTATGAAAATTTCAAATTTTATTAATTTAATTAATTACAATATTTTTTTTTACAAATATTACTTAATTTTTTATTTATTTAATAAAATTTTTTAGGCTGTCATGCAGTATCATCAATGGAGTACAATGTCTGCTCGTGAAATTAATCAATTACAAAGTGATATTGCTGAACTTGAAGCTGGTTTAACAATATCTGATACAACCCAACAATTAAGAACAGAATTAACAAATCTTCGTAATAAGGTAAATATTATATAATTAATAATTAAATATTATTTAAATATAAATAATTTAATTATTATTATTTTTTTTTTAATATTAGCTAAATAATTTTGTTATATTTAATTTTTATATTATTGTCTTCTTCTTGGTGATGGTTTAAATTGGTGAATTTTTATTTTGAAAAAATAATTATGACATTACAGATACCAATGTCAGAGATGTACATTAAAAAAAAGGTTGGAACGTGTTAATTTATAATTAATATATTTTTTATATATATTAATTATTTATAAATTAATATTAATTTTAATGCCTAATATTATTTTATTATTAAATATTGCTTCAATTATTTCTAACAGTTACTACTAGGTGCTGCTTCAACAAAATTCATTTAACTATTTTATTTTTATAATATTATTAATAATAATCATTATTTATTTATGCATAAAATCACAGTGAACATCATCATCAACAACAACAACAACAACTTATCATGATATCATCAATTAAAATTCGTTGCACATATATATCTTTTCTTTTAAATATAAAAAACATCAATCTAAACAATCCATTTATCATTTTTAATAAAAATAATAATTAAAAATATTTGCTTGAGGTTATGTAAATATTGTAAAAAAAAAAAACAAAAATAAATTAATTATGAATAATTTTTAAACTAATAAATTTTAATTTTTATATAATTTTACAGTTATTGGATACTGAAAGTAAAAATTCACAGCTTGAATCTGATATTATTGTATTATCAAAATTAGCTGGTGATGCTGGTGGTTGTTTGGATAAAGCACAAAATGATTTGCAAAATATATCTGATGAACTTGCACAATTATATCATCATGTTTGTACAGTTAATGGTGAAACACCATCAAGAGTTATACTTGATCATGAAAAAATAGTTCCAGATAAAAATGATGAAGAAGATAATAGTAAAATTGAATGGTTTAGAACATTATCAAAAACTGATATACCAATAAAAGATCTTGAAAGTTTAAGTAAAGCTAAAGAAATAAGTAAATCAATTGAAACAGCTATGGATCAAATAAAACATTTAAAAAATGCTGTTGAACATACAATTGATATGTCAAAATTAAAAGGAAATCAATCAAATATATCTGATTGTAAAAATGAAACTGAAGAAGGTGATTCTCAAGAACAAGTTATTAAATTAAAAGCATTATTATCAGCAAAACGTGAACAAATAGCAACATTAAGAACAGTACTTAAATCAAATAAAAATACTGCTGAAGTTGCATTGACTAATCTTAAAAGTAAATATGAAAGTGAAAAAATTATTGTTGGTGAAACAATATCAAAATTACGTAATGAATTAAGAAGATTAAAAGAAAATGCTGCAACATTTTCAAGTAAGTTTTATATTATTATTATTATTGTTATTATTATTGTTATGATTTATCAATCCTTAATAATTCCAAATATTATTTTTATCCTTGTTTTTTTTTTCTTTTCCCTTAACATAAAACCTAATATTAAAAATAATATTAAAACTATTAAAAAAAAAAATAAAAAAAAAAAAAAAACATTTAAATATTATCATTAATAATATTAATATTTTTTTTGTATAGTTTTTTTTTATATTGTGATATTAATATCAAGCTCAACAGTCATTGATTTGGCTGTTGCACTTGGTGCTTGCCATCGTGTTAATTGCACTAAATATAATTCATAATTTTTGTAAAAATAATTTACATATATATATTTTTTTTTTTAACCTTTTTTAATAATCATTTTTTTATATTTTTATATTTATAAATTATTTTTTTTTTAAGTTTATTTTTATTATTTATTTATAAAAAAAAAAAAAAATTTATTAATTTTGTTGCCATAATATTTTTTATTTTATTTTTTAAATTACCAAGTAAAATATATTTTCTTTTTACAACAAATTCATGCTCATGTTTTCTTGAATTCATGTTTTTTTTTTATACATATAAAAGAATTAATTTTCACTTGAACTTTACAATAAAAGTAAAATCAATTAAAAATTACTTAACGTACAAATCCAACAAGTTTACGAGTAAACGTGATTCCATGAATTTAAAAATATATTACTATTATAAAAAAAATAAAAGGTAATGCTGTAAATGGCAATTGTAAAAATAAAAAAAAAATCAATTTTTATTCACTTTGTTATGTATAAAATCTTTTATTAATTTATTTTTTATTAAAAAAAAAAGGAAAAAAATGTTTCTTAAAAAAGGCCAAGGTTTTTAAAAGCTATTACAAATAATTGACCTTTATATTTAGTTTTATATTATTAATCAAATCATTTAACACAAATTAATCTATTTGATAAAAATTGAGTTATTTTTATTGTTACATTTCATTTATTATTGTTTAATTAATTATTTAATTTAAATATAATTTTCAAATGTTCATGTTGCACGCAAAAAAATTACCAAAAATATTCCTAGCTATATTCCAATGTGTATCCAAAATTCCTAATCACTTCATTAAAAAAAAAAAATATATACATATATATATATATATAAAATAAAGCACATTATACCCTTTGGTGTTTTTTTAATACCTTCTAACCATACGATACCAACAGGTTTACGTGCAATGTTTGCTGCACGATGTGAGGAATATGTAACACAAGTTGAAGAATTACAACGTCAACTTGCTGTTGCTGAAGAAGATAGAAAAACATTAAATCATTTATTACGTCTAGCTGTACAACAAAAATTGGGACTTACAATGAAACTTGAAGAACTTGAAGTTGATCGTGAATTAAGAAATACACGTAGACATGGTACTAGTGGTAATGGACGTGGTCGTGCACGTTTACAGCAACAATCAAACCGTCCACATATGGGTCGTGATTTTTTTTAGAAAATGGTCAAGATGTGGAGCAAAGCATTTTAATTGTGACATAATTAAAACAATATATTAAATTTAAAATTAAAAAAAAAAAAACAAACAAACAAACAAATAGTAGAAATAATTATTAAATATATAAATATCAATTTGAAAAAAATTTCAAATATATCTCAAATTTAAATGAATCATTACTTCAATTGTAATTGATAAATATTATCAAAAAATAAATGAAAAAAAAAAATTTAATATTTTTACAAAATTATAAAAATCATATAGAGATAATTTGAAATTTTTTTAATAATATTATTTTTAAAAATAATATTGTCACAAAAAGCTCCATATCATAGTTTTTTTTTTTTTTTTTTTTTTCTTCTCATCGTTACCAGTATCATAATAAAAAATGAGATAAATTATTTATTAATTTACATTTGTTTTGTTTAATTATATAGTAAAAAATTTCAACATGTTATTTTAATGTTGAAAATAATTATATCGAATTTATATTTTAAATCATTTTAAATAGTGATTTAATTGTAGTGACAATACTATTGTGTGGTGTAAAAAAAAAAATAATAATAATAAGTGAAAATGGATAATTAGTAGTTGTTTATAATCATATTTAAGTAAAATGAATATAAATTTTTGAAACAAAAATAATTACATAAACTAGAATGATAGAAAATTTTTTGTATTTTAGTGAAAAATATATTAATCGGTTTAAACTGACGCTGGTAGCTGAGGAAAAAATAAAAAAAAAAATTTATTAAACAAAAAAAAAGAAAGAAATTCCGTCGCATTTTAAATTAATTTTTTAAAAATTTATTAACAATTATTTGCATTTTTTTTTTTTTTTCTAACAAAATATATAACGTTTTTAATTTAATTATATATTATTTTGATTTAATTAGTTATATGGTCTATTAATAGATCATTTTAATATCAAATTAGGTAGCTAGTTTAAAAAAATGAAACCTAAAAAAAAAATATTGATTTTAAAAAAATAAAAAAAAATATATTTGTTATCAGTCACATTATTTTTAAATAACATAATCAAATTAATTTTATTTCAATCAATTATTTTTATTAACAGCTAATTTAATAATTACAATATTTTTTTGACAGCTCAATAATAAATTAATTAAATAAAATCAAAGCATAAAAAAAAAAACCAATTTTTTTTTAAAAATTAAATTTGTTTAAGAAAAAAAAAATTTAAATAATAATTAAAAAATATTGTTATTATTGTCCATTTTTCATTTGACTTGTTGAAAAATAAAAATTAATTAATTTAAAACAATTAAATTGTTATTTTATAGTTTTTTTTTTATTTTTTTCTATTATTTTTAATTAAATTGTGTGGAAATTTATTAATGAAAAAATTATAATAAAAATAATATTTATGTATTTGTGTGCTCATTACAAATAATATTGTTGTAAAAAAAAAATTTTTTATTATTATTTTTTCATTGAGTTTATTGTTACACTATTAATAACCATAAATTGTACATTGAATTAGTAATATTAATAATCATTTAATTGTTATACTCAACGATAATAAAAATTATTTAAAAAACAAAAACAAAAAATAATAATAAAATAACAATAATATTCAAGTTGATTGTTCTATTGAATAATTGACTAATTTAAAATTATATTTATACAGTTTTTAATCACCCGTGTCAATTTGATGATTAAAAATATCACAAAATAATATTTAAAGATTTTTTTTTTATTTTTAAATAAAAAACATTACAGTATTTTTAAAATATATCCGTCGCAATTGGCTAAATATTATTTATATTTTTTAATTATACCAATTGATGTTAATGTTAATTTAAGGCCGTCCTCTATTTTAATTAATATTTAACAAAAAAAAAAAAAAAATTATTACGACACGGGTGATATATATATATTATTATGAAAATTAAATTTTTAAATGTTTATACGTTATGTCCAAAAACCGAGCCAGCCTCAGACCACCGTCCCTTCCCTGTAAAATTAATAAAAATTAATAAATAAAAAACAAATTTTTAAAAAAATTTCAATCATCACATTGTCACAGAAAAATTATTTTGCCAAAGCTTTTTTTGGTTTATTAATTTAACTACCAAATATTAATATTATTATTTTAAAATTTTAAATAAATTAAGTCATTTTTATTAACAAATTTATTATTTAAATAAATTTTTTTTATAAATAAATTTTATAAATTATTTTCTGCACTCTTGTAAATTTCCATTTTTAATAAATAAAATCGCCGAATTGATTCACCAATTTGCCTTTGCACTGAGTTGAATAAAAAATGTATAATAAAATATATTGAATTGCGTCCCTGGCAATATTAATAATTCCTGTGACATTGTGATGTTCAATAATAATATAAACAATGTTTACATATAGTTTAATGAATAATAAAAGAATTATTAAATAATAAAATCATTAATAAAAAATTATATCTATAATAATATATCTGTATACAAAAAATTGAATAATAAAAAAATAATTTAGATCCTAAGTTAACGTAAAATAATTGGTGATGGATTTTTGAATAATTAATGATAATTAATTTATAATAGTTAAGCTAATAATAATAAAAAAAAAATATATTATAAATTTGGGTGAATTTTTTTTTATATTTGTAAATATTTAATGAATTTTTATAATTCATTTGAACCCTTTTTGAATTTATAGATTTTCTTGTTAAATTTAATTTCATTTTTGTTATTTTATTTTATTTTTTATTCAATAAACTTTGATCTATCATTGTGATAATATCTAAGTTACTTTTATAATTGATTATATTTTTATAATATTAATTTTGATTGATTGAAATTTATGAAATATAAATTTAAATTTTTACTTTATTTTAAAAGTATATTTATTTAGTTTAATTTTTATTTATTAAAAAATTTTTGATATTGATAAATTATAATATTAATTTATTTATTATTCAACCTAAATAAGTTTTTATTGATTTTATTATTAAAAAAAAATATATTACAATATTTGTATTTTTATTTATTTTATTTTGTTTTTACTTTGAGTTAATTGAATTGTTTTTTTTTTTTGATGAATTAAAAAATTTGTTTGTATTGTTTGAAGAAATATATTTTGACATGAAAAAATAAAATTACATTTACAATTTATTTGATATTTCAAATTATAAAAAAAATCAATTAAATTTATAAATTTATTTTTTTAACTTTTAATAATTATTAATTATCAATTTAATTATATTGAATTGTACATTATATTAATTTTATTCCATCAAATGTCTTGACTTCAAAGTTACCTCAAAAAAGTATCACTATATTATAACATTTAATATTATTAGAAAAAATAAAATATAAAAACAATAAATGATGATGGAAAATACACAAAAAAAAAAGTAATAATTGATTGATTAATTAACTGATTTATCACAAGCCAAAGGTCATACATAGGTCAAATTATTTTACGATATTTTTCATATCAAAAACTTCCTTCACAACAAAAAAAAAAAAAAAAGGTCAAAAAAAAATAAATAAAACAAACACAAATATCAATACAATTAAAAATAAATTCATTAATTTAAAATTAATTAAATTATTTACAAAAAAAAACGTTTTTTGTTTTTTAATAAAATTTATTTCAGTAAATGGGTCATTTTTTAAATGTTTTTGAAGCATATTTATATGTTCAAATAAAGAATAATATCATTGATGTTAATTAACAATAAAAAGATTCAAATTAATCAAATGTTTTGATAATTTAAGTGATAAATTTTTGAGTACAGAAAAAAAAGACACAAGGATGACAAAGTTTTTTCATATATATATAAATTCCCAAGAGTTTATTAAGATAATTATCTGATTAACCTGATTAACACAATTAATTATAGTTCCAATTAACTATGATGCATCAAAATAATTATAAAAATTTAATTTGTTTATACTTATTATTTAAATTACTTTTTTTTTTTTTTTTCAATTTTTATTTATTTATTTATTAATAATCTTTTTTTTATATGTCAGTTTGTAATGGTTTATTGGAATATTAATATGATGATAATGTTTTTTTTTTAATATCAAAATGACTCAACTGATTGACTTAAAAACCCTGAACTCATCATAATGTTACTTTTTGTATTTGGAATATTGCCACGAACTAAATAAATATAAAAAAAAATATATATATATATTTTATCGGACACAGTTTTGGTTTTTATGACATTGTTAAAAAAAAAAAAATAATCATTTGAACTTTTGGTCTTGTAAATATTTAAAAAAAATCGATTCAAATTAATTCAAAATGGCGTCGTTATTGTTACTAAAAAAAAAAAAAAAAAAAATTAATTTAACAATTAATTAATTATTATTTTCTTTTACAATAAAAATATAATTTTAAATTATTAATTATTATCATTATATTTTTATTATTTATAATTATTTTTAATAATTATTAACAATATAATAATAATAACAATAATTAATTGTTTAAGCCAATCAAAAAACTTGATTTTTTTATTATTTTTTTTTGTCACCAGGGGGATTGTTTATAACAATTAGAATAAATAATTATTTTTTTATTAATTAATTATCTATATTTGAGTTGTTGTATAAAAATCTATTTATTTTTTTCTTATTTTTATGTATTTTTATTTTGAAATTTAATGTTTGTTTTGTGTTTTTGTCTTTTGTTTTTTTTTTTTTTTTTTTTTTTTTTTGTCATCCAACTGGGCCCCCTGCAAAAAAAAAAAAGTAGTCCAGTTTCCTTTCGGTACGCGTAAAGACACGGTCTCCTTCAGCTCGTTTAATTAATTATTAATTTGTTAATAATTATTAGTAAATATTTATCATAAAAACATAATAATAATGTAGTTTTAATTGTAGAAAATATATTTGTGTTGTTTTATAGTGATAATTCAAGTGTATATTGTAAAATTTGTAAAAAAGTGATTTTTTTTTTTACTCCGACCAATTATTTTTGTCGTTATTTATCAATGAAAGTTTATGTGTCTAATTATTATTAATATTGTTGTTAATTTGTTGATAAAATAGTGTTCAACAACCAAAAAATATATTTATTAAGTATACAAGTGTTTATCAATATTTTATTGATAAATATTTGCATAATTTTTTATTGAAAATTTTACATAAGTTGGCGTCCATTTTGTGATTATTATTTTACTTCCCCCCATGAAAAAAAAAAAAAAAAAAAATAATGACCTTGACTGTCGGCCATTATGACGTCATATTATGATGTGTATAAAACTTTTGCATATTTTTGAAATTATTTTGATTATTTTAAGTGTTAATTAATTGTTTTAATATTATTTTGTTAAATTTTTAAAAATAATAAAGTGTTTTAGTTGACACTTTGACAGTGTTTATTTTCAAGTGAATTTAATAAATATTTCAAGAACAATTTTGATGCAATTGACTGTTTTGATATCAAAGGTATGATATTTCATATTAAAAATATTTATTATTTAATAATTATTTGATATATTATTCAACTCAATTAATTTTCAACAATTTAATCTGTTATTTTTACATTTTTGGAGTAAAAAAATATAAAAATACAAAACAATATTTAGTATTGTTAAAAATTTTTTGATAATTAATTAACATTGTTTATAAATATTTAATTATTAAATTTTTTAAATTATAAAAATAAAATTAATATTAAAATTTAATTATTAAAAAGTAAACAATAATAAAATAAAATAAAAATTTGTTTGTCAATAAATATTTACGTTTTTTATAATAATTTTTTTAATATGCAGTTTGTTTTTTTATGACAATAATGTTTAATTTTTTTTATCTGAAAAAATATTGTTTATATTTTTAAATAAATTATATTTTAATTATCATACAAATTGATTTTTAATTATTAATTTTTATTTGTTGTTTGATGGACAAGTTCAGACTCTTAGTTAATTTCTTTGTCATCTGCAATTAAAAATTAAAATATCAAGACAAAAACCAACACTCTATTATTCTCATAGAAAAAAATAGAAATAAAGATAAAAAAGATGAAAATTATATTATAAATTTGATATACATAAAATAAATTAAATGATGATTATTATATTTCATTGAAAAAATTATGCAATGATTCTTGAATAATAAATATTATTCGAAAGCTTTTTATTATCCAAGAAATCATATTATTCAAAATTATTATTATTATTTTTTATTGTTATATATTTTTCACATCATTGTCGTATTTTTTTTTTATTTTTTTAATATATATTTGCATTAAGTTGTGTTACAATAACACAATAATAATAAATGTAGAAACACTGACGCCTTTGTAGACTATGTTGTATACCCAGTTATTTTGGCAAATGTCCAGGACTTCCCGCGAAAACATATTAAACTACAAGTTGCTCATTTTTACTCAAATATAATTTTACTAAATACCAATTATTATTTTTTCATTTAAAATATTTCAATCAGTTGATGAATTATTTAATTTATTAATATTTTAAAACTTTAATCAATAATTTGTTTTATTTAAAATATTAATTTATAATTTAAAAAAAAAAACAATGAAATTTATAATTTTTATTTCATCAAATTACCAAAGAGTATATATAATTTTTATTTTTAAATATTTTTTTTTTGTTTCATCAGCTGTTAAAGTTTATTCTGTTTAATTTCAAAAAAAAAAATGATATTTATCGAGGTGAAAATACTTGAGAGGTGATCGAACTCAATTTCGTAAATCTCACCAAGGTTTAATATTTATATATAAAAATATACCTATAAGTATATATATATAAAAAAAATAAATAAAAATATTTAAAAAAAAAAAATATATCCACATCCACGTGACTAAAACATAAAACAAGATTTTCTCGTGTCTTTGAGTGTCTTTAAATCTCATTAAAATAAATCCACGTTGTGTTATAATATGGCATTGAGTGTGACAAAATTTCAGGATATAAAAAAAATAAAAAAAATAAAAAAAATTATATATATAGATATTATGATCCCAGTGTGTCGATTTAGCCTCGAGACATTTGTATTTTTATACCCTATTTTTGTACTATATTTTACCGACAAAATAATTCAATAAAAAAAAAATTAATTAAAATCAAATGAAAAAATATAATTTATTAATTTATTTTTTAATTTATACATGCATATATATACAATTTAAAATATGTCTAAATTATTAAATAAAAATTTAATAATAATAATAATATATATTTTTTAAAATATAGATAAATAGTTACCATTTTGTTTCAAATGATTTTTGCTCAGTCGTAATGTTGTATGTGTATGTTAAACTATTAATAAATATGAGGGTCGTCATTTAACCTTGTCCGTTGCAAAGACCATCTTCATTTCGTTCTAAAAATTAAGAAAATAAATATATATTTATTTTTCTTTTACACGTCACCTCGGAGGAAAAAAAAAAAATTAAAAGAATAATTTAAATTGTTTATTTGATGCAATATAATATATAGTATTATATCCGGCCTCAGTAGCCAGATATTCAATTCAAATTGGGTCAACTTTTAGTTGAAAAAAAAAAATGTATATTCAAATATGACAATCAAAATATAATAAAAATATAAATAATGTATTATCTGTGTTTTTTTAAAAAAAAAATATTGTTACATTTATTTTTTTTTAACAGACGATGTTTAGGTGTCAGTTCCATTAATGAACTGTCGAAAAAAAAATTTTTTATCTAAACAAAAACTGATGAAAAGTAAAAAGAAAAAAAAATAATTTTTTTTAAATTTTAAAATTTTTAAATAGTTAAAATTAAAAAGTATATATTTATATACTTATCAAGAATATTTATTATTTTTTTAATATAAATTTTACTTTTTTCTTTTTTTTTTTTTTAAAAAAAAAAAACCCTCTTACACAATTTTTTTTTTAAATCCTTCAAAAATACTAAAGCCTCAAAAAACATTGGTATATTTTACGACAAACAAATCTTACGTCTTGTCAAAAATAAAAAAAAATATATAAAAATTAAGTCTCATCCAAAAAAAGTCAGACAAAATTTATAATTTAAAATAATCGCTGACAAAAAAAAAAAAAATTTTATAAAAAAAATTATCTAAAAATTAATGACAAAAAAAAAAAAAGCTGATTAATAATCAAACAGATATATCAAATATAATAAATTTACATTTTTTTTATTTTATTATTTTACAATCAGAGGGTGTTATAAAAAAAATTTAAAAAAAATATTCATCGTGCAAAAGGGCGTCGGCGAAAAACCGAAGAAAATCTTTGATAAAATGAAGAAAAAAAAAAAGGGCGTTTTCAAGGGTTGCAAACTAAATAAATACATTTTTTTTTTTTTTTCAAAAATAAATAATATAAAAAATAATATTTAAATCACCAAAAAAAAAAAAAAAAAAAAAAAAAATTATATATTTAAAATTATGAGTTATTTGAACAAGTCCCTGACCTCGGTGCGTGTGCGTTATGATCAGCTGTTAAAGGTATTTTCACATACACATATTTGATTGTATAGAAAAATAATAAAAAATATAAAAAAAAAGGGTGCGACATATGCGTATTAAAATGATAGACAAGAACAGATAAAAATAGTGCTCAATTGAGTAAGTTAGAGAGGGTAGGAACCACGCCCTCATGAAGAAACATTGTCGACGGTGTCGACGCTCGAACTTTGTGAACCTGCCAAAGCTCGCACAAGAAAGCTTTTCTATTTTTTTTTTTTTTTTTCAAATATATTTTATTCTTACCCTTTTTTTTCAACCCTCCACCTACCACCCAATATATTTATTTATATTTTTTCGTAAATATTGTTTGATTTTTTTTTTCTATTATTTTTTTTACTCCCTCTCTCTCTCTCTCTCTCGTCTATGTAAAGCTTTTATTTATTTTTTTAAAAATTGGATATGTTTATGTGTGTGTGTGTTATTCAGCCATAACAAGTGTACAAGTGTCTCTCACTCACTTGGTTTCACTGGATGAATTTTATCACAGATATGAGAGAAGAGTGAGAGAGCAAGTAAAATAACAATGTTGGCTAACCACCACCCACTACCACCCACCCAGCATCCTCAACGTTGACGACGCTGACGATAAATACAACTACAAAAACGATGAACATTTGTATTTGTATGTATATAAAATTTCTTCATATGTACGTTAGTTTAACTTGAAAGCTACCCAACGAATAACCAACCCAACAGTCTACCACCGACCCTGTCAATGTTAACATCACAGAAAATTCAATTTTAATAAAATTATTTTGTTATTTTATTTTTTTAAAAATTATAACAAATTTTTTATTTATTAAAATATAAATTTTTTGGATATTTAATTATAAAAAGTACATTGTTTGTTTGTTTTTTTTTTTTTAATTAAAAAAAATATAAAATTTAAGTGAAAAAAAAAAAAAAAAAAAAAATGATATTGAATTGAAAATAAATTTAAAAATAATTTTTTTTTTTTAATTAATAAAATATTTTGATGAGTGAATTTTTTTTATTAAAATATGCTTTGAAATTAAAAATTTTTGGAGCTTTTTTTTTTTATTTCAACGAGTGAGTGTGTGGAATTTTTTTTTTTTTGGGAAAATAATTATTATTTTTTTGAAAGTATATGAATTTAGTGCGCAAAGATTAAGGAGATTTAAAACTTTTAAAAAGTATTTTTTTTTGTGATTAGAATTTTTTTGAGTGGATTATATTTGAATTAATTTTTTTTTTGTTATTTTGAGGATTTTTGTGTATAAAAATTTACTCTGGGACCAGCCGGTTTAAACGACCGGTGTAACATCAAAATTTGTAAGTTTAATATAAAAAATTAAATTAAAAAATTTAAATTTTAAAAATTAATTTATATTATTTATTTTTAATATCAATTAATTTGCACGTGTATGTTTATGTTTACTTTAAAATAATAAACACAAAAATAATTAAAATAAAATCAAGCTTTTATTCAAAATTTAAATATCCAAGCTTTTTAATAAATAAATAAATATTTTTCATTTTTTAAATTATTTATTATTTAAAACTCAAAAATTATATCAAATATTTCATCTGGTAAATTTTAAATAAAAAAATAACACATATCATTATTAATTTTCAAAGAAATAAATTAAAAAATTTTATATTTTTATTATATATATTACATACAAGATGTAACATGTAATATTATATATTTTTTTCAAAAAATGCACAGTGTGTTTGTAAAGTGCACCGACCTATAGATTTTTGTTCATTTCGTTATTTGTTATTTATGAGTTAAAGGTAAATGTCCGAGGGCTGTATTTTTTATATATATATATATTTTTATACGTGATATAAATAAAATATTAAAAATATATAAATTTTAATATAAAAAATATAAATCTATAATTTTCATTTTTTTTTTAAATTCAATATGCATACTTATACAACAAGATTCCATCAATAATTTAAAATATCATATTTTACTAATTTTTTTTACATACAAAAATTTACATTTTCTCAAAATAAAAATAAACAATAATATAATATTTAAATAATCATTATAAAATTCTTCAATTTATTTTCAAACAAATATTACTGCCCAAAATTAAATTGAATTTTCAAAAATAATTAAAAATTTATCAATTTATAAACAATATATTAATAAAACATAAATAATATATTTTATATTAATTTATTTATAATAATTTAATTGCACCTGAGTATTTATCTTGTGGATGTATAAAATAAAAAAATAGGGATGATAAAATTTCAGTAGATAAGTCCACGTTGGGTCAGACACAATTCCCATTGGTATTTTCAAGATGTTCAGAGGGCGCCTTGTAGCCGATTGTGATAAACTCATGGTCACATTTATTACACTTTTTCTTTATTTATCTACATCTGTCTAATTTTTTTTTTTTAAATTTATTTTCTTCATATTATTTATATTTTTTTTTATCCATTTATTTATCTATATTTGTTATTTATTTTATTTTTACTTTTTTATTTAATCCATTAAGAGTATCTTGATAACTGAGCATTGCCAAAAATAAATAAAATAATAATATTATAAATAATAAAATAAATAAAAAATATAATAATAATTTATATATAAAATACAGTCTGATTGTATATATACTTTTTTTTTTTATTTTTTATTTTCCACTGATTTTTATTTACTCAGTAAATGACATAAATATATAAAGTTTAAAATAAATAATATATATATATATTTATAAAATATAATAAACAGTTGTCAAGTCATATAAAATTATCAATAATTTTTAAATGTTTTTTTTATATTTTTTGTATAATATTATTTTTTATTTTCTATATTTAAAAAATAGACGGATAAAATATTTATCTAGATAACTGTTTTCAAACTTTTTACTTTTTATCATCTATCATCTTGTTATTTTATATTATTATTGGATTATATATTTTTTTGTGTTTTATTTTATTTTTTTAAATTTAATTTATTCGTTTTTATGTGACACACGGATATTAGATAGAAAAAAAATAAAAATATATCTAAAGCCTCGAGGCTGACAAGATACATCAACCAAAAAAAAAAAAAAAATATAATCAAACTTTTTTAACTTGACTATTTTATTTCTCTATTATTTATTACATTAATAACTTTAAATTTTTCATGAAATAAAATAATTTAATTTATATTTTAATAGTAAAAAAATATATCAATTATTATTGATAAATTAATTTATTAAATATTGAAATATTTAATCATTTGAAGTTTAAAATTTCTGTGATATTTAATTTTCAATATAATTTTTATTTTATTCTTTTGGATAAAAAAAATAATAATTTATTAATAAAAAAAATAGTTGATAATTATAAAGAGTAATTTATATTATTATTATAAATTTATTTATTATTATATTTCATTAAAAATCAAAGAGATTGACTATCGACTATCATACAATCAAATTAATTCCAAATGATAGATTTCACAAAGGTTTTTTTTTTTTTATTATTATTTTATCACTCATTACTGATTATTAAAATATATAATCAATATATTTATTTAATAATTATTATAATTCATTGTTTAAATATATTATTAACAATTTTATTTATCAATAAAATTATATATTATTTAAAAATAATAATATGTCATTTGTGAATTGTTTTAAATTATTTCCGTTTATTGATTAAATCATTAGTGACATATTGTTGAGTATAAAAAATTGTATTGAATTATTTTACAATTAAATTTAAATTAATTTATATAAATTTTTTATTTCAAATTATACAATTATTTATATATTTTTAAAAAAATTAATTATAGATTGTAGAAAATTATTTAAATGAAATTTTAAAAACCGCATAAAATTAAACTATTTTAAAATAGTTTGAATTTTTTTTTTTTGATGATTAAAAAAAGCTGATGAATTCATTAATTATCTTGTTATTATTACATTTTACATGTTAAAATATCTATATATAATTAAATACAATAAAAATAAAAAATAAAATAGATACAAAAACTTATGAGACATAAAATAATTATCTCGACAAATTACACAGTGTTTTTATTTTTTTTAAGCTGGAAAATTTATCGAAAAGTCATATATTTATTTATATACAGTTAAACTTTCGTACGTGATGTAATTTTATTATTTTTTATTTGAGAATTAAAAGTTTAGCTTTAAATATAAAAATAGAAATAAAATAAAAACAAAAAAATAAAAAGGTTTTTAAAAAAATAAAATTGATTTAATAAAAAATTACTGTTTAAATCAGTTGGAAAATATAAGCTGATTATTCATCATTTCTTTGTTGTGTTATAAAAAATTATGATTAAATTAAGAGAAAAAAAAAAACCATTAAAGTCAACGTATGATGAATAGAGATTTTAGGATTTTGTTGAGAAAAAAAAAAAATTACGTAGGTAGATATTTATTTAATATTGGAATAAATAATAGTATAAATAAAAAAAAAAAAAATGGCGATGAAGGGAATAAATAATAGTCTGAGGGTCACCCACGTTTTTTTTTTTTTTTTATATTTTATTTTTTTATTTTTCATAGATGTTTTTCCGGTTAGTTCATCGTCGTCTCGTTAAATTTGAGAAATCGAATAAGTTTCTACGTGTGTGCCTCGATTTTATTTTTTATTTCAAAATATCAATATCAAATTCCATTTTGAGATAAAAATTATTTCCATCTATTTGTTATCTTTATTAAAAATAATTAAAAAAATATAAATTACAATTATTTTTTATGAGTCAAATGAAAAGTTAAATATCATTGAAAAAAATTTATAAATTTCTTGATATTTTTCCAAAAAAATATATTAACAATAATTTTAAAAGGATTATCATTTATCCAAATGAAAAAACAACAGCTTTTATTTATTTATATTTTATCTAAATTTTATGTTACTTAAAAATACCAAAAAATATATTAAAGTTTTTTTTTTATTCAATTATATTTATTATCATGTTTTTTGTGATTTTTTTTTTTTTTTTTATTATTTTTATATAAAATATCATATCCTTGAGATTGTGATTGTGTATTTTGTAAATAATTTTTGAAAAATAACAATATTTTATATAAAAATGTCGAGGTCAGTTGGTCAACAACCTGGAAAATTTTATTTTTTTAAGTTAAAAAAAATAATACTGACCTATAAAAGTTTCGTTGATTTTTCTTATCATTTATATTTTTTTTTTATTTTTATGTGTATATAATTACTTTTGTTATAATAATACTTATCTTTATATAAAAATAATAAAAAAACGTGATAATTAATTTTACTTGAATGATGACAAAAATAAAAAAAAAACTTAATATTCAATAAATTATTATAAATTTTTTAAAATTAAATTATATAAAATTTAATTATAAAAATTAAACTTTTCATATTATTTTTAATAAATTTAAAGTAGATTTTTTCAATATTTTTTCTGTTTTTTTTTTTAATAAAGTTTATCAGTCGATTGTTAATAATTAAAAAAAAAAATAAAATAAAATAATCATAATATCGAATGCTCATTAATTAAGTTAACTTGTCACTGATGTAATATTAATTTTTTTACTTGTTCTTTCAATTTTAATATCAAACAATCAATCTATTTTTTAAAAATAATTTTCAACTTGTCATAAAAGCTCATTTTTTCGATTTCAAATAATTTCATATTTCAATTTATAAAATAAATTAAAATATTTAAAATTGATTGAAAAATTTACCAGTTAATATTTCCCTACAAAACTTATCATTAAATAATATTTTTATTATTTAAATTTAATTTTTAATAACAAATATAAACAAGAAAGATAAACATATTTGTTACAAGAATATAAAAAACACGTGTTACATAAAATAACATCAAAGAAAATATAAAAAATGAAAATTGAAAAAATACATTATATTTTTTGTTAAAAAAAAAAAAAAAAAAGAAAAAATTTTGACAGTTTTAGATTGTTTGTATACATTTATTCAGCTATTGTGCATATGTAATATTTTTTTTATCTTTTATTTATAAAATTTTATATATTTATTATTTAAAAATTTTATATTCTGACATGTTAAAAAAGAAAATTGAAAGAAAAGCAGTCGTCGAGTTGACTCGAGTTTTACTTGCCAGCTGGCTCGAACCTGCCACTTCAGTATTATAATATATGACGATGTATTTTTGTCTTCGCCAAGTTTAAAAAAATTTTTGTCCTTCCCCAGACAAAATTTTTTATTACAATTACAAATAAATATAAATATTAATTTAATATTATATTTATAATTTTTTTTTTCTATTATATTCATTGTATACTTAAAAAAAATTTTTTAAATAAAAAATTTATATTTTTTTTTTTCTAAATAAAAAAACTCTTTGATCTTTATATTAAATCAGTTGTCAAATATATATATATATATAATTTATTTATTATGATTATTATTAATCATAAAACTATTATTTTCAAAATTAAAATAAAAAAAGTTTTATATTAATTTGAATTTTTATAAACTTTTTCTATTTAATACATGACATTTAAGATTTTTGATGAAAAAAATATAAAAATAATTAAAATATGATTGATTTAATTGATTAATTAATTATATTTAATTTGTAAAATTTTACAGAACAATGTCTTCATTACGTACACAATCAAGTGGTGGTGCAGTGGTTGGTTTTAGTAGTGTTGGTTCTGATCGTACTGGTGGTACTGCATCAACAGCTGGTGGTTCACATTCACATTCTCATTCACATAGAAAACATCATCATCATCATAGAAGTAGAAGTGCACCAAGAACACCTGATAAACCACCACGTAAACGTCATTTAAATACTGGACAAAGTCTTGCATCAATACCAAGTCAAATTAAACTTTCAATGCTCAATAGTGGTTTAATATCATTTGGTAAGTTTTTCATTAAATTTTTTACTCTTTTATTAAACAATTATCACACCAATATTATATTAACAAAATAAATAAAAATATTTAAATTAATTTTATTTATTTAAAAATATACTCGAAAGGATTATATATTCAAATTTATTATTATTTTTTTTTTAATTATTAAATCACCAATTTACGTGCTATTGAATAAAATAAAAAGATAAATAAAAATATTAATAATACAATTGTATGTAAATAAAATAAAAATATTTTTATAAGGCTATTGGCTTTCAGCCATAAAATTTTTTATTAAAAAGTAATATATTTTTAAAAAAATATTTAATTTTATTTAATTTATTATTTTTTTACATTGATATTTAAAAAGATTTAATAATAAAAAAAAAATTTAATAAATAAATTGAAATATTAAATCGTTTGAGGTATATAAAAATATAATTTTTTATATTTTTTTTTTTTTTTATTAAAATATATAACACAAAGCTTATAAAAATGAGGAAAATGTATAATTTATTATTCAAATAAAAAAATATAAGTTTGTCGTATAAAGGATCATGAAAAAAAAGAAAAAATCGGAGTAAAAAAAAAAAATAAATAAAAATGAATTTGTAAATATAAAAAAAAAAAAGAAAAAAAGTATAGAAAAAACTGGGTTAATGAAATTTTTTTTTTACTATTTTATTCGTTGACTCGTTGGATATATAAATTTTTTTTTAAATATTTTTTTACTCGTTTATTCAGATAGGGGTGTGTGTAAACAGATTGTGGGGAAATAGGGGGATTAGATAAAATGGAAATCGGGTATGATTGGTTTGATAATTTGAATGTTAAATTTCCAAAAACTATTACAAAAGCATACTTTATATATTGTCATTGAAACTGTCAAATTATTTATGTAACTACATAATCACTTTAAAGTTTTAATTGTATTTTTTTATATCTAGATATAATTATTAAAAAATTGTCTTGATAATTTAAAGATATTATTGATATTACCAAATAAATTAAACATTAAAAAAATTAGAATAAACAAGTCAGACTTTCTCATGGTCATTTATATAAATTATGAAATTATCAAAAAAAAATTAGAAGTAATTAAAATAAATACTTGAAAGGGTGTTTTTTAAATAATAGAAGCATAAAATCATTAATGAGTTGATTAGAAATATTTTTTCTATAAACCAGATGAGTTGGCAAAAGTCAGACTTTCTCAAAGTCATTTAATAAATTTAAAAAAATATAAAAAAATTAGTAAAAATTAAAATAAAGACTTGAAACTTACAGGGTAATTATTTTAGGGTGTTTTTCAATTATTGAAAATATAATATCATGTTTAGGTTGTCCAGAAATAAATTAAAATAAATACAACTAATCTTAGTAATAATCTTTTGAGTTACAAATTATCCGTAAGAAATTATTCTTTCATAATAACAGATGCACCCATATTATCTTGTTCATAATAAAATACACATCTCTTTGTTAAATTTTTTTAAAATTCAAATTAATTAATTTATTATTTATATTAAATCTTAAAAATTGACTCTGATCTTGACACAAATTATTTGGTTTTTCTGACTCAATTATAATATATATTTTTATATTATTATTTCTCTCAATTTCATTCAACTTTTTTTTATTTCTTTTATTAATATTTCAACGTTGATTCACTCTACTAAAAATATTACAAGGTTTTTTAATGTCATAAAATATTTCAAACATTTAAAATTGTTTTTATTATTTATTTTTTTTTGTAAATTCATCTTAACATTTTTCTTTACTTTTTTAAAATATTTTTTATAACTTTTTTTTTTTTATTTTGTAATAGTAAATAAATGTTGAAGAATAATTTACACTATTATTTTTTTAAATGTCTTAATGACAAGTTGAAAATAAGAATTTTGTTATTGAAAAAAATTTTTATGATAATATAACGATAACGATAAAAGTTTTGTTATTATTTTATATTCATTTGTCAAGAAAAAAAAAAAAACTACTTATTATTTAAATAGTTTTTTACTTAATTTAAATTATTTTTAATATTATTTTTAAATAACATTATGTTTATAAATTTTGATATCAAGATATATATATTTTTTTAATTTTTTTGTATCACTAAATTATTAAAACAAAGCTGGCAAATTATTTGATAAAGCAATTGTCATTAGCATAGTTGAAATGAGTCACGACAATTTGGTAATTGACCATCGTTGGCAAAACGACAAAGAATAAACTTACAATTTTGTGATTTAACCTATTTGAACTCGACTTGCAAGCCTCATTTATAATGAATGCATTTTAATGAAATTCCAAGCATTTAATTAACTTATATTTTTTTTTTTTATTTTTTACTTTATACAGTTTTTTAAAAGATTCTTTATCAACATTCACCTTTTATTTCTTAAAAATATACAAAATTCATTATAAATTTAAAATAATTTTCAATTTTTTTATTTAATTATTTTTTATAATGACAATAATAAAAACATTTAAAATAAAAAAACATAAATAAATAATTGACATTAATGATAAAATAAAATAGAAAAAAATATTTTATATTTCGAAATATTTTACACAAAAAATAAATGGATATAAGCTCTAATTTATCTTAAAGAAATCCTAGCCATTTCTTTAATCATTTCAAACTTTTTAAAATGTTATATGTATGAGATAAAAAACAAAAAAACCTTTTAAATTTTTTTGAAATTGTGATTAGGCAATAAAAAAAAATTGAAGATGTTTCATGTGGTAAATGAAAAACGAAACTCAATTGAGAATTTATTTTTTCGATTACGCAATTGTAAAGTTTCATGTCTGTTTTTGAAATTGAAATCTGTCAATGTTTTTTTTTTTTCCATTATGTCATGATAAACCAGATATTCATCTAACAATTAATGAAAAAAAAAAAAAAACAATTCAAGTCACGCGTTGCTTGTAATATATTTTAATCATTTAAAAAAAATTTTTTTTCTATAAAAAAAATTAACTATAAATTATCTAAATTGTTAACAAAATTTTGCACAATTAAAAAACCTAAAAAAAAGTAATTAAAAATTATCAAAAATATTTCCAAAAATTTAAACAAATTAGCTGAATTAAAAAATTTATTAAATTAAATTTTCAAAATTAATTTCAATGGTACAATTAATTTGTAAAAAAAATTAATTGTACAAAAATTATTACTAAAAATTGTTTGTATATTTTTAAGATAAAATATACATACTTAATTCTAAAAAAATATTTAAAATAAATATTTGGCTTTTAACATATTAAGGTGTAAAATAATAATAATAAAAAAAAAAAAAACATATATTCATCTGTTTAAAGCATTATCATAAAAGCTTTCAACTGTACTAGCAATAAACGAAGGCTTGACTGATGATATTGACTAGTTCCAGATTTTATACCTTTCATCGCCATTACTACAAGAAACCACACCCCTTGTATAAAACTTATACATATTTTCTGGGATAAAACCACACGAATCACTGCTCTGAATTTTGAATCGATAGACTCAATTTTTATATTTATTTTTACTCAATTTTTATTTATTTTTTCCTTCAATCATAAATCGGTTGATTTAAAATTCCATATAAATTCATTTTGAATAAATAAATATAAATAAAAAAAAAAGGCTTATAACAAGTAGATTAATAAAAAAATTAATATAAATTATCAATAATTATTTTTTAATTGTGACAAATAAAATGTCATTGAATTGTTTTATTCATTTAATTTTTTTATTTTATATTTTTTTATTTTTTGAATCAATAAGTTTTAATGATACCAGTAAATCGGATTATCCACTTTCACAGCCTCTTCCTATCTCACGATGATAGTTTTGTGATCCTTATTGGTAAATTAATGCCAACCAATATACTTGGTTATATTGGCTCTTGCTTATTCCATAACCCCTCAAATTTCCTCTCGATTCAATATTTTTTTCCTACTTTTATTCAACATTTTTTACAAAATTATCATGTAAAAAAAAAAAAAAAAATAATAAACAGTATTATTTATAAAACAAGAGATAAAAAGACAATTAAAAATACAAAATTCTATTTATAAATTTGTAAGATTATTTTTATTAAATTGAGTCAATTAAATTATCTCAGTATGCTACTTTGACTTTTTAAATGGTAAATTTAAATTAACCATAAAATATTTAAAACATAAAAAAAGATTTAATCATGTATTTAACTAATACCACATAAAATATTTTAATGTAAAATTAAATATATATTACTTTGAATTTAAAATTTTAAAAATAAAAAATAAAATTATTGTTAAATAAATTACTTGAATAAAAATTGATATCATTTTATTTGATAAAATAAAAATAGAAAATAAGATGTTAGATAAAAATATATAAAAATGAATATAGCTGATATGAGATGATACAAGTGACATGAAAGATTCTTATCGTTTCAAGTCACGATTCTGTATATTTATTTATTTCTACAATTGTAGAGTTAGAGTTTCGATATATATATATAGTAAAAGCTTTCTATCAAAAGGAGTCTTACTTTGTCGAATCATGCTGGTTCTCTAGTAATTTCAACACACATATACAAATATACAAATATATATATATATATTACTTTTACTCTTTGACTGTATCACAATCAAATCCATTGTTTATTTCAACCCCCTTTTGATATACTCCACCCTCTTTTGCACTATCAACTTCCTCTATTCATAACCCTAATCTCTTTTACCTTCTGTAATTAAACCACGTATAATTATTATTATTTTTTTTTTGTCTTTATTATTAGTTATTACTATTGATATTTATTATCAAAGTTTTGTTATATTTTTTTTGTTTTTTCTTCTTTGAATTATTAAAATTAATAACAATATTTTTATCATTTTATTTGCTCAATTTTTTAAAATGAATTTTAGATTTTTTTCTGTAAATGAATTTTTAGAATATTTGGTTGCATTAACAAGTTGATTAATTACAATTTATATTTAAATTTTATTTCTAAAAATATCAATAATTAAATGAAAAAATAAAATATTTATAAATAGTATTTATTAAAAATCAATAATTTAGAAATAAAAAACAAAAAAATTCAAGTTGCAAAATTTAAAAAAAATAATATAAATGCATTATTTTATTTTAAGTGCATACGTATATCAAGAAGGTCAGATTAAAAATTAATACGTGTAAAATAAAAAGGTTAAGATGAACAAGTACAAAATAAGAGTAAAAAAAAAAAAAAAAAAAAAAATTAAAAGCGATACTTGAAACTTGTGGTGTCATGAGAAACTTGAGAATCTCAGAGACGCAATATCGAGTGGTTTTAAAACCTCAACCCTTTACTTTGTCCTCCCATCACTCCCCAATTCTCATTCGTCCATATTTAACCCCTAAATTTATCCCATCACATTTATCCAACTGTTAATTAATTTTACAACATACACACATACATGTATAAAAATTTAAATTAAATAATTGTATTTTAATTTAGTTTTAATATCTTTATCTTCATTAACACTAAATTATAATTTTTTTTTAATAATAAAAAATTAATAAATAAATTGGTTTATATATATATATTTAAACATCAATTTGATTTATTAATTTTAATATGAGCACTTGAGAAATCATGAAAGATAAATGTTCAAAGTTTGATAGTTACGTGAGATGAAAAAAGAATTGAAATGAAAAAAAAAAAAATATATATATAATGTCTGAGAAATAGAGATTTATCGATTAGCTTGCAAGTATAAAAAAAAAATACAAAAATGTTAAAAAAAAGGATCAAGCTTAGTCGATAAAGAAAAATAAAAAAAAAAATCGTCAGGATAGTAAAAATGAAGGAGATTTAGTTGAACTATCGAGGAAAGAGGAAAATTGTAAATGAAAAAAAGAAAACGAAAGAGTGAAATAAAAAAAAAAAAAGTGGAAAATGGTATTGGCAATAGAGAAGCTGTCAAAGGTAGAAAAAGATGAAATAGTTTTAACATTGTAAAAAAATTTTGAGTATTAAATTGAGAGGTCACTGTACTCAAATAAAATTTAAAAAAAAAAATATTAAATTAAAAAAATAAAAGTACATTTAGTTTATAAAAAAAAAGTTTTAATTAGTTGGTTAATTTTTTAGTTTATTTATTGGATAATTAATAATATTATATTTCAAATTTAAAAAAAAAATTAATTAAGTAGTACAACAGTTGATATGTCAGACAAAAAAAAAAATATTTTTATTTTTTATTTTTTTTTATATAAAAGAAAATATCAATTGTCAAATTTTATTTCCTGTTCATATTTAAGTGAACAAAAGAAATTATTATCAGTTTTTTTTTTTTTTTCTAGATATAAAAATAATATAAAGCAAAAAAAAAAAAAAATTCTTTTCAATATCATTGAGTATCTTAAAGGGTATATTCTTCAAATAAATTTCAAGTAGAATATCGAGTGACTTTTTCAATTTTTATAAATGATAATTTTTTTTATTATCAAATATATTTATAAAATTTAATAATTTTTTTTTTGTTTTTTAAATTTTACTTCAATTATTTCGTGACCCAATGAATAAAAAAAAGTTTATCATAAAATAAAACAACGTGATGTTTTAAATAATAGAATTAAAATATTATTATTATTAAACACAAGATGTTGTCACATGTGTAACATAAATTTAATTAAATTAAAATGATTATAATTATAATTAAAAAAAAATAACAATTTAAATTATTTAATTAATTTTTTTGACAAATTAGATAACAAAATTGTAAATAATAATAATGTGATAACAAATTAACAATCAGAAAGTGTTTACATAAACAAGTGTGTTTAATTGAAATAAGGTCAACATGTATGAGATGGTATTGTTAAATTTCTCTTAGTATAATCTTCTCTGGAATGACATACCATAGTTTAACAATCCTATTGTTGTTCTTCATTGTTACCTCTACAACATTAAGTACCAAATGATGCACTCCAAATTTTCAATCAGCTGATATATATATTTCTATACAAACATTTCCATTTTCCATTTTATAATACATCATTGAATTTATATTATTCAATGAACTGATTCAAATATTAATTTCAATCACTGTTTCGATAATCCATAATTATATTACCATTAAAATTAATAAATATAAAGAAAATAATTATAAAATTTTAAAATAATAAATTAATTAATTTGAAAAAAAATTATTTTTATATATTATTTATAAAATT
Source organism: Lysiphlebus fabarum (assembly GCA_011426435.1). Classification (NCBI taxonomy): domain Eukaryota; kingdom Metazoa; phylum Arthropoda; class Insecta; order Hymenoptera; family Braconidae; genus Lysiphlebus; species Lysiphlebus fabarum. The sequence goes on along the minus strand of WSYQ01000353.1, from coordinate 92,287 downwards.
TTATTTATAAAATTATTATTTTTACTGATTAATTTATTCAGTATGATATTAATATATCATGAAATATAAATATTTAAATTAAAATTATTATATATATTCTTTGATGTTTTATCGATGATTCATAAATGTAAAAATATATATTTTAAAATTTTTTATATATACTTATATTTATTATTTATTTTATTTTTTATTATTATTATTGATGTGTATATGACCTCGTTGTTGATTTATAGAATTTTTATTAAATATCCACATGTTAGATGAATTGATTGAAGCACTGTGAGATAGAAGAATATGCAATTGACTCTATTAGATACACAGTGGGAGTGAATTCATGACCCAGTAAGATTAAATTGAAAGGCAACTATTTTCTATTTTTTTTTTTTTTTTTTCATTAATCATATATATATCCTTAATTTAAATCATATTATATACAAAAAAAATATATATTTATTATATTTTCCTGTAATTATTGTGTCTTTTTTTGTTGCTCATCAAAAAAAAAAATTCTATAATTTTTTTAAAAACAATTTTATATTATGTAATTAAGTAATTTATTACATTTTTTTTTATAATAAATTTTACAATTTTTTATCTGTATATTTACAAGTAAAATCATAATGAAATATATCATTTTATTTTGATAATTATTTTTCATTTTTTTATTAATCATTATGATTTTTATGATTTAAAATTTTAACAGTTTTTTTTTTATGTAATTAATTGATTTAATTTAATTATTAACAAAAAATTATATATAATTTAAATAATATTATCATGATTTTGATTTTACAAAAAAATGTCTTGACTCATCAAGATACTTATCTGACTTTAAAGTTTCAAGTTGTTGTCAAGCTAACTTTGAAGCACTTAACATTTTCCTATATATGAAAGATAGACATTAAAAATACTTTATACAAATTTAAGTTTATTTCTTACTGTCTGTACTTGACATGAATATAATGAATAAAATTATAATTAAAAAAAAACTAATTATCAAGTTAAATAAATCAAAATATAATTAAACAAAAAAAAATTAATCTAAAAAATATCTTAATAATTTTTAAATATTATTCAACAGTTTATTTTTTTATTACAAATATATTTAATTAAATAATTTAATTAAATGTAAATTGTGTGGTTTTTTTTTTTTTTTTCAATTTTTAATTGTTACAAATTAAATACCTTCCTTAAAAAAAAAATACATACATAAAATGTTTTATTTTATTTTTTTTAATTTGAGTATTCTTGAATGGATCGATAGAGCAAGAACCTCTAGAGAGTCATTTAAACATTTTTTATTTATTTATTTTTTTTCTTTATCAGTGTATTGAAAATGTACATAGCCATCAAACAGTCACTTTGAGGGAACGAAACGTTTTGAATTAAAAATAGATTTCGATTGATTTTTCATAGTGTGGAAAAGTACCAAGTTGAAAAATAAAGACACAAATTGTAATAGGGTAAAAAATAAATTAAAAAAAATAATAATAAAAAAAAATAAATGTATTGAAAGTATAAACAATAATATTATTAATTTTTTTATTTATATTTTTTTTATATTAATTTATTATTTTTTTATTAACTCTTAAAATTAATGTCTTGAATTTACATTTCATCAATTTTTATTAATGACTTTTTTATATATATAAAAAAAATATATATATAAAAATATTTAAAAAAAAATAAATTGTCACGTATGTCATTAAGAGGTAGTTTGATAAAATTTAGGGTGAATTTGGTTAACGTCATTCTTGTAAACAAGTGAATGAATTGTAATGACATATATTTCGAAATTTTTTTTTTTATTTTTCTAATGAATTTTTTAGTATTTACTATTATTTTTTTTTTTTATTAATTGTGTTGTTTTTTTTGTTGTTTTATTGATTATAAATTTGTTTTTTTTTTTTTATTTATTTTAATAGAAAAAAATCATTTATCAAATGACAAAAATAGTTATATGACAATTTGACATTATTTTTTTATTCAATTTTTATTTGTTACAATTTATTTGTCTGATTTTATCAATTGTCAAATCATTGCGATATATATGTCAATTATCGTAATGAAAAATTCAATAAATTTACTAAAAAATTAATAAACTTTACAAGTAAATAATTTAAAATACATCAAAGTAAAATATTGTGGTTAAAAAGAAAAAAATATTTAAAAATATTTAATATATCAAAAATGGCTTTGAAAAAAAAATTAATATATTTTAAAAATTTTGTTTTTTAATTTTTTTAAAATTTTTTAAAATTTTGTAAATGCCTTGATGAAATGACGACACATGACCCTGAAGCAAATTTAAATATTATTTATAGCAACCAGAAATATTAAAAGACAAATTTAGCAAAATATATTTATTTATTTTTTGATTATTTTTATTTAAAAATGTACATCTTGCGTGTCAAATTATTCATGTGTTTAAATAATATATAAATTTTTTTAATATCAAGTATAAAATATATGTCAAAGTATTTGATATATTAAATGTCAATAGATAACGTAAATATAATTTTAATTATGTTTTTTAATCACGCAAATATTCATATATATATAAAAAATAAATAATAAAATTGACAAACATCATTTCCGGTTGACAGCAAAGTATATTTTAATTTCAAAATAAATAAATAAAGGAAATATATTTTGATATATATTATTATAAAAACAATAAATAAAATATAATAAATATATATATATATTTTTTTTTATATAATATATATACATATGAAGAATTTGTGCCAATAAAATTTTGATCTCGTCTCATTTGGCCTCGTTGTTTGTCATTGCCAATTCATTGCTTTGGTATTTATTTATAAACAACCAAACAACTGATGAATGAAAAAAATTTAAACAAAGAAATATTATGTTATATATTTCATTCAAAAAAAAAAAAAAATCCTCTTATACATTTATGTTAAAAATAATTTTCTGAAAATTTAAAAATTTGTTTTTCAAATTTAAAAATAATAAAAAATAATTAATTTTTTTACAACAAATTATTGAGTTGTATATTAAAATTATTAAAATTATTAAAATTAAATTAATTTTTCATGATAAATAAATTTACAATATCGATTGACACATTTAAAAATTGAAGTAAAAAATAATTTAAATGACTTAAAAGCTGCAGCTTCATTCTAAGAATTTGTTTGTTGATGAATAATAAGATTTGAAGATAAATATCTATCATACTGGAAAATATAATATGCTTGAGGGTAAAATCATCAACGAGACAAGAAATTTATTTCGAGGTCAAATTGATGTATATTACGATAATTGTATTTTCCAGATTGCAAGGCCATCATCAAAATAATGCATTTTATCGATCATTATATTATGTGAATCACGTTTAAATTTTTTGATTTTTATTTCAATTTTTTTTATTATTTTATCATAAAAATAATAAAATAAATAGTTTCTTCAACTTGATTTATCACATGTCTTGATGAAATATATTAAATTTTAAATTCCACAGTTGTTTTGATAGCTAAGATTAATTGTGATATGTTCATTTGCCAGTGTTAAAATTTTTTCAAAAAAATCTAGAAAATTTTAAATTATTTAAATCATCAAAAAACTTTTTAAGGTATTTCAAAAATTTATATTTTAAAATTTGATATAATGGTTAAATTTATACAGTAAAATTATTAATAATCCAAAAAAAAAAAATATTCAACTTTTACAATTCAAGTAATTTTTTTTTCTATAAATTTCTATTTGTTTAAATATTTATCATTAATCATTGAAAATTTTGTGTATTTTTATTTTATTATTCAATTATTAAATTTATAATTTTTTATTATATTTTTATATATAACTCAAAATAAATCAATTTAAAGTTTTTATAATAAAAAAAGTAATATTAAAAAAAATAGTTTTTTATATTTACCATGGTTTATAGAAAAAAAAAATAAAAGTAATATATAGTTTATGCTATCATGTGATAAATATTAGATCAATAAAAATACCTGGAAACTAAAAAAAAATATTAAAAAAAAAAAAAGAAAATGTAAAATTGCAATAAATCATAAATTATAAAAAATTACTTGAAAAAAAATATATACTCTGGAAAATATAACTGAGTATATAATAAATTAAAATAAAAATTAAAGAAAAATAAATTTTCCATATATTTTGAATATATAAATATATATTATCAAGTTAATTTATTTTTTTAATAAATTTTTTTGTTTGTTTCGTGTTTATATATCTCTCAGTTTGTTCTGGAAATTTTAAAATTATTATTATCCACTTTTGGACACTTCAATTGGCAGAAATTTATTAGAGTAAATATATAACTGCAATAATTTTGTACATCTGTAAATTTTTTTTGATTTAAAAATAAATTTAAATATCTGGTTTTTGTATGTATATATATTTTCAAATGACTGTACAAGTCATAAAATTATTATCATTCATATTAGTCATACTTAAAACACTATAAATTAATTATAATATTTCACTTGAAATATATTTATTTTAAAAATTAAAACTTACAAATTTAATTGTAGTAAAAAATTAAAAATAAATAATATATTTATATTTAATTACAAAAAAAAACAGGATGTTGTTATAAAAAATTGAGTAAATATCATTTGATATGAAAAACCCACGTAAAGTATTTTGAAAATATTATTCAAATATTTTACGTCATTTACAAGTCATAAAGTATTTTTATATATTTTTTATGTTTTATAAAAAAATAAATATTACTATGACAATAATAAATACATTTGACATGTTTAAATATAAATAAAATATTAATAATAATTAAGATTTTGATATTTTATTTTAAATTGTTTTTAAATTTATAAAAAAATTATTATTTTTTTTTTTTTATTCATGAAGCCAAGAAATTTTTAAATAAACAAAATAAAAAATATATTTTCAAATTTTTTATAAAAATTTTCCACAATTTTCTTTTTATCTTTGTCGTTTGATTTTTTTATTATTTTATTTATAAATTTTATCTATGAGTTTCGTATTTTAAACTTATTCACTCTACTTTTCGTTTATTTTTTAAAAAAAACTTTTATCAAACTAAAACATTGTTACTTTTATTAAAAAAAAAAACTTTTTAGTCGTAAAAATTTTACCATATTTTTTTGCCAATTCATTCATTTATTATATCACAAAAAAAAAATAATAAATGGTAATTTAAAAATTGTATATAATACAAAACAAACTTTAAAATCAAAAAAAAATAAAAAATAATCATAAAAAACAATATTCATTTGAATTTATTAATTTTTTTCTCTACAAGCTTGTTTTATATTTTATTATTTTTATAAATTTCCATTTAAAAAATCTCATTGTTTATTATATTTATAATAACTATTGCAAAATTTATATAATTGGCAATTTAAAATTGCAAATTAAATTTACAAATTTAAAAATAAAAAAAAAATCTATTTATAATTAAAAAAAAAAAAAAATTATTTTGACATATAAATATATGATTGTATCAATTTTAGTTTGAAAGATACTTTAGGTTTTGCTGACGTTAAAAAAAAAAATAAAAAATAACAATAAACAAATAAAATCAATGTTAAAATAAAAGTACAAAGAAAAGTATGTGCAAACTCTAGAGATTCGTAATTGGGATTTGTATATAACGAGTGCTAAAAAAGAAAAAAAAAAATGAAATAAATAAATAAATATATATGAAAAAAAAAAAACACAAAATGTGAAAAAGTAAAAATTTCAAAAAAATAAAAAAATTGGATAGACAAGAGTTGTTTTTAACAACATTGAATGAGATTTACGAAGCAACGAGTAGGAAAATTTGGGTCATTGGGGGTTGGGTCCTTTCGCATTAGCAGTTTGGCCAAGTATGTCTGATCGATAAAAAGAAAACTTGTCTGAACGAATAAAACTAAAAAAGACCAAAAAAAAAAAAAAATATAAGATCCTATTTGTCTGGTAAAATTTAACTCACCCTATCATTCCCTAAAAATGAAAAAAGCTTAAAGCTTAAATTTATATATATTTTTTCTATTCAAAGATTCGTCATTTACAAAAAAATAAATAAAATAATCAAAATCATAAAACAAAAAATAAAAAAAAATATATTAATAAATATATATATATATTTGTATGTCAAAAAGAGGGATTATTAAAAATAATAAAATATGAATTCAATAAAATTGTGATTGGCATAAAAATGGCAAAAAAAAAAAAAAGTTGAGATAAAAAAAAAAATGAAAATGATAGACAAAAGTTTACGATCTTTGACCTGGTTTATATCGTGGATAAAATATATTTAGGGTGGTAAATATATATAAGAAAAAAAATAAAAAAATAAAAAATAAAGGTAAAAAGTAGAATGATGTAAAAATATATAATAAATTATTTGATAATATGTGTGAGTAAGATCAAAGAGGGTATATGTTTGGACTTTGGATGAATGTATATGTACATATTTAGGGGATGAAGTGTAGAATTATCATCACTTGTGATCTCTCTGGGTAATATTCCAATCGATATTGTTAATGAACCACACGAATAGTTACTTTAATATTTTATCCATAAATATATAGTTTAAAATTCAATACACTATTTCAATTTAATCATTTTAAAAAAAAATTATTTTTAATAATTAATTATATTAATTTACTTGAATTATATTTTTTTTTAATTATAAAATAATATAAATAATATATTCAATAAAAATATAAATTTTATTATTTTATAAAAATTAATTGTTTAAAGTTTGATATTTTATTTGAGTGAAATATTAAATTGGTAATCACTATTTTCATCTAAAATGTATAAAAAAAATTATCAAAAATAATTTAATTCAACTGATAAATTACAAATAATTATTATTGTAAATTTCAAAGGCTAGATATAAATGAGAAAAAATGATATAAAAAAAATATAAAAGTGGCGCCAAAGAGGAGTTGAAACAATGGGTGATAAAAGCTTTTTGAAATGAGCTACTCAAATTTGTTATAGCACATAATAAATGTATGTATATGTTTGAGTATATATATTTTAGATGAAAATAATAATAATGATTTATAAAGGTAATGGAATAACAGTAGTTTGTGTCAGTGTCAAGAGAGTAGAATTGTTGGATCAACTTGAGGGTTGTTGGCGCCAAGTGTGATCCAATTTCACTTCGATTTTAATCTATCCATAAAAAAAAAAAAATAAAATAATTTTTAATTATATAATTTTATTATCTTAATATTAAACTATATATTTATAATATTTTTTTTGATTTTTAACAATGTTTTAGTATTGTTAATTAATTTTTACAAATGTCTTAACTTGTGGATATATAAATATTTTTTTTGGATAATCCATTTAAAAAATATGAGTAACTTGAGTAAAAGCTCTCGACTTATATTTCAATCGAAATAATATATTTGAGCTTTTTAAATTTTTATTAAATTTAATTATTTATTTATGTATAATATTTTGTTTTTTTTATTATAAAATTCAATTTATTTATTGACTAAATTTGTGGGCAATTTTTAAGTTTGTATATAAATTTTATAGTTGATGATTGATATAAACTGGTTTATATAAATATATATTCAATATATTTGTAAATATTGATATTTTAAAATTGCGGTTAAAAATTATATATAAAAATGATAATTTATTTTTTATTATGTAGTTTATTTTTTGGATGAGTTAATTTTGATGTATTTGTATTTTTGAAATATAGATTTATATTATTTATAATAATAAATAAAATATTTGATAAAAAATAAAATTGATAATTTGAGTTAATGTCAAATGATATTTTTGTTCAGTGATATATTTTTTTTTAATAAAATTAAAAAAAATATTTTTAGATAAATTAATATAATGACATTATCAATTCAAACGGTTTTATTATTTTGATGATATATCTTTAAAAAATCCAAAAAAATATAAAAAAAATTATAATTTAAAAAAACTTGGACTCAAGATCTCTTGAAGGGGTTGATATTTAACCCCTGTAAAAATTTCAGATTTACAAGTAATTATAAAAAAATATTTTCTATTTTTTTCGAATTTTTAAAATCAAAAAGTCCATAGTGAATTTGAAAAAATATTACCATTCAAACTACAGCTTGTATCAAGCCAATATTGTTAAAATAAATGACAATAAATACTAATTAATTTTATTTAAAAAAAAATATAACAAAACAAATAAATTTTTAATTAACAATTTACATGAAAATAATTTTCATGAGTTTTGAATTAAAAAATAATTTTAAACTATTTTAATTAATGAAAATTAAAAAAATATCATCATTTATTATTTACCAGCTTTTCAAGTTCCATTAGTTTTATTATAATTATTATTTAATATATCATTTTATTGGTTTTTATTTTTTTTTTTTTTTATTTTCTTACGAGTGGCTTATACCACATATATATATTTAACCAATAATCGACCAGCCTCTGGCACGTCCACCTGCTCCAATTGAATTTTATATTTAAAATAAAATAAAAAAAAATTTTTATAAATAATTAACTTATAATTGAATATTATTTTAAAATAATAAATAATAAATTTTAATTATCTTGTAATTATTTTGTTTAAAATTTTGAGGATTTAAAATGAAAATAAATTCCCAAATTATATTTATAATTTAAATAATAAAAAAGATAATTACAAAAATTGTATTTAAATATCAATAAATGTTATAAAAGAGTATTTAAATTATCAACAATAAACAAAACTCTTATGAATTAATTTATAAAATTAAATTTAAAATATAAAAAAAAATTAATTTTAAAATAAAAATAAATATAATTTATGTTTGATTGACGATTGAAAAAAACAATGAATAAACATATTATTAAACAAAATAACATGTCAAATATATGAAATATTTAAAATTTATTAAAATCAGTTGGAAAAGAGTTAAACAAAATGAAAAAAAAACTGTCGCAAATTGAGGAAATAAGGTATGTTAAAATATTCCAAGCATCAAAAAAGTATGAGGTTAGTTGTATCATCTAGCCTAGTTTGCATATCACATCACCAAGTCCCAGGGTGAATTAAAATTTATGAGGTCACACGCAAACTTACAAGGATGACAGCTTCATCATTCGATTCACTCCCATACAAAAAAAATAAATAAATAAATAAATAAGTTAAAACAAAAAAAAATTAAAAAGAATAAATTAAATAATAACTGATAAAAATAACATAAAAAAAACTGATAAAAAAAATAAAAAATAGAGCTAACAATTTTTTTTTTTTTTTTTTTTTTATTATCAAGATAATTTATTATTTTTTTTTTTTTTTTTTTTTTTTACAGTAGATAGATTTTTCTACTTGTTCATTTTTTTATTATTATTATTTTATTTTTATGAATACAATTTTTCTTTGCCAAAAAGTTTTTCGTACTTTTAACAGAAAAATATTTATATATCTAATTTTTATGACCTTTTTGGCAACATTTTGATATATCTAACAATTTTTTTGTAAATATGCACACGTGGTTTATACTTTAACTAAAAAATTGAAAACAATTTTCTATGGCTGAGAAAATTACAAGTAATTTATTAATGTTGAGGAATTTTATGGTTTCATGTTTTTTTTTTTACGTTGTCGAATGGATAAATAATACAGTAGTTAAACTCTAGAAAAATATTAAAAAATACATATAAATATATTTGTAAAAAATAAATAAAAAAACGAAATATTTGAAATGTCTAGATGAACTCGTGACTTGAACCTTTAGCACGCAAAGCAAATGCATTTCCTGTTTTATTCAACTTTTGGTTATATCATTTTCATATATCTCTTTATTGTTATTGTTTTTTATTTTTTAAAATTTTTTTTAACTTCCGGTGATCTGAGTTGTATACCCACGCAAATACTTAAAAATAAAAAAAAATATAAAAGTTAAATAAATATCTTGAGAAAAACTGAATCACATTGAAACGATTTCTTGGTAAAAAGAAATTTTCTTCTTTTCAACTTTTATAATCAGACATGTATCAAAAAAAATTCATAACAATAATAATAATAAAGTTTTGAATTATTGCTTTACTTTTTTCGATGACCATGCATGTCGATAAATTTATTTCTTCATTTTTTCTTATTTCCAATTTTATACTTTTTCAATATATTTTTCATCTAGACTTTATTTATTATTTTTTTTTTTATCCAGACATCAGTAAAATATTTCAAATATATTTTATTTAAATCAATAAAAAAGAAAATATAATTTTTACAATTACAATTAAAAAATTTCTAATTTTTATTTATTTTTTAAATTATTTTTTAAAATTGAGAAAATAAAAAACTAAATGTTCATATATTGTTGTGCAATTAGTCACATAAATTAACTCGTATTTTAATGAGAATTTAAAAACTTTTTTAATTAATCATTAATTAAAAAAAAAAAAAAATAGCAAACTCTTAACACAACTTTTCAGAAAAGAAAAAAAACTAAAAAATAATAATAATTTTTCAAGTATTTCAATATGATGCTTTTAATTATTTATTTATTTTTTTTTTGTTTATATAAATTTATAAAATATAAAATATATATTTTATTAATGATTCAAAGCTCGTTGACTTTTTGAAAACTTGTATTTAATCTTTAAATTTAAATAAAAAAAAATATAATTTACCAAACTATAAAATAACACAAAAACCAAAGTTTTCAACACCACATATATTTTCATAATTTTAATACTATTAAATTTAAATAACGAAGAAAAGATAATTAAATTTACACAGACACTGTATTTGCCAATGTAAAATAAAATTATTTTTGACTATCATGAAACTGTAATACATCTTTTAAACTAAAATATTAATATTAAATTTTCTTCTTTGTATTTAATACAACAAAGAACTTTATTAATAATTTAATATATATTTTAAAAATTAAACTTAAAAATTGTTAATTAACTTTAGTTAAATTTACAAAATTAAAAAAATAAAAATAAAAAGAATTATTTTTACTATTTTTTTTAAACATGACATTACAATCAATTTAAACTAACAAAATAATTTGTTAACAGTTAAAAAGCTCTACAATTCCGAAGAAAAAAATTATAAAAATTAAAAATAATTGAAAATTAATTATTATTTTTTGATAAAATATTTAAACATCAATGACATTATTAAAGTGATGATTTCTTTGATGAAAAACACGTGTTGGAATATTACCAAGTACAACTATGTCAAGGCGGCTTTTACGCTTTTTCAAATGTTGCTTCCCTAACCCTCGGTTCAAAGTCAACTCTGAGTAAATACAGTTAAATGACCTAATGACGAGACGAAAGATCAGAAATTTTTTTAATATTTTTTTTTATAATAAATAAATAAATATACATATGTATATTTAAAAATTTATTTTTCCAGTCTCGTTAGACTTTTTCAAATAAATATTTGTGATTTTAGAAAATTTTTTTTTAATCAAATCTCATCAATTAGTTTACAACCTGATACCTTCATCAATTTACACTGCTGTTTATTATTTTTTTTTTTTTTCATACAAAAAGTATATAATCCTTTGATTTTTAATATTATTTATTTATTTATTTTTTTTTTGTGTTTGCAATCACAAAACATCACCCTGGAGAATTTTCTGAGCCTCTTGATGATTTGGGTAAAACACAGCTGATATAAAACGTGATCAATCAATCACTGTAATACGTTATGTATTTTTTTTTTAATATATTTTATTTAAAAAAAAATATAACGATAAAATAAATAATAATTTAAATAATCATCTTGTTATTAAAATGCGTTTTGTTTTTAGTTTGTTTTTAGTAAATGAGAAAGCTCATTTGAATTTGTAAAACGTTGCCAAGTGGGTCAGGGTGTTTCAATACCATTTAATTGTAACAAAAAACAAAATTTTAAAACACGTACAGTATGTTTATAATACCAATTTTAATGAATATTTTATTTTAAATATTTAAAATATTTATTTTTATTTTTTAAATAATTTAAAAAAAAATAATATAAATATATACAAAATTTTTAAGTTTTATTTTTATTTATATAAATTAATATCAATTTAAAATTTTATTAATTAATATTTTTTAAGTATATTAAAATATATCTAAAAAAAAGTTTTATAAATTTTTTTAATTCAATTTAAATTTATCTTGTATAATTTTATAAAAAAATAAATTTTTTTTTTCAAGTATTTTTTATACTAAAAAAAAATCATATTCTGTAGAATTTTTTAAATATTTAATTATATACTTTTTGTAAATTAAATATTTAAATTTATACATTTTTTATTTAATATAATAATAATAATAATAATAACAAGTTATATATTTTTAAGACTCTTCCGTATTTATATTAATTATTTTAAAAAAAAAAATGAAAAAAAGTATATATTTTTTCTTTTGAATATTGTGTATGATTGTCATGATACTAGTAAAGTCTTACAACATGATAAATTGAATATTAAAATTTCATAGTCATAAAGTGTGTATTTTATTAGTTTAAATAAACAACTAAAAATATTAGGGAGTTTTATTTGCATGAATATATAAAATATGAATGTACATATTGCTAAACAATAAGGGTTTATTAACACGCAATAATTTCATAACGATAAAACTATTAAATAATCATAATTATCTTGATGTATAATTAACGCTAAAATTACGTTAATAATATATAATAATAATTAATAAAAAAAAAAACAAAATAATTATCATATTAATTTAAAACAAGTTATATTTTTTTTTTAATTAATAAAATTTTGTGTTATTTTATTTTTCAGTCAAATTTAAATTTGTTTTTTATTTATTTATTTATTTATTAATTGTTATATTTATTAGGGATACATGTTTATTGATAATATTGATAATTATTATATTATTTATTATTAATTTTTTTTTTTTTTTTTGATTACAGCTGTAGAAGAGCTTGGTGGTATACAAACAACTTTACCATCAGCACCAACACCATTATCACAATATCCAAAACTTTGTGAATTACGACGTAAATTTCCAGTTTTGTATCGTGTTGAATTTCAGGTAAATTATTTTTATATTTATGTAATATTTATAAATAATATTTTTTAAAAAAAATTTATGCGATACATAAAATATATTAAAAAATTCTTTATTCAGGTCAATAAATAAGTTTAAGATACTTGAAAATGATGTGAATTTGTTCAATCGATTCAAACATTAAAGAAAAAAAAAAATAAATAAATAAAATAAACCACGAGAATTTAATTTTTCTACTTTAAAAATAGTTTACTTGATCCTGACGTTATAGATCTTGTTGAAACTTTTTAGTTATTTCAAACGAGTTCAAGTAGAATTTAATACATTGAACAAGTTTGTGGTGACAAATTTATATTCACACAAAATAAAGATAAATTATTGTGTTGAAAATAATAAAATAATGTTTTAAATATAAAAAAAAGTTTTAAGTAGACTAATATGTATAAAAATTAAATATATTGTAATATTTTTATATCAATATAAATTACTTTTAATTTTTTAAATTTGACAAACAACAACAATAAATATAAATAACAATTTGGCTGAGAAAATTTCAAATAATTTATTAATGCTGAGGAATTTTATGGTTTCATGTTTTTTTTTTTACGTTGTCGAATGGATAAATAATACAGTAGTTAAACTCTAGAAAAATAGTAAAAAATACATATAAATATATTTGTAAAAAATAAATAAAAAAACGAAATATTTGAAATGTCTAGATGAACTCGTGACTTGAACCTTTAGCACGCAAAGCAAATGCATTTCTTGTTTTATTCAACTTTGGGTTATTTTATTTTATTTATTTTTTTCATTATTATATTGTTGGTAATAAAACTGAGAGAATTTAAGTTTAGCTAATCTATTTTATGACATTAGCCATAATATTTTTTAATCAACAAAAAAAATCAATTGAGACATTTATTAAGATGGAATTTCGATTCGAGACACCCTGTGAGCCAAAATTTTTTAAAAATGTAATAAAATAAAAAAATAACAATAAATTATTGTTTAAATAATTTATATAATGTTAAAAATGATATTTAAACTATAATTTGTTGTTAATATTCTATTTTATTACATTTTTAATAAATTTTGGCTCACAGGGTGTCTCGAATCGAAATTTTATCTAATTTTTTAAATCTGCTTTTTAAATAAAATTTTATTCAATCTTTTTTGACTTTATAATAACTATTTTAATTATTTAAACAATAATTTGTATTTATATATATATATTTTCTCATCTATACAAGTATTTTTTATTTTTTAATTTAATTTTTTTTTTAAATTAAAAAAAACTTCATCAAGAATTAAAAAAAAATTTTAATTATAATTTTAAATCATTATCCATGACCAAAAACCAAATGATCAATTGACAATAATTAATTATAATAATTATTATAATTATTTTAGGAAATTAAATGAAAATTAATTCATCAAAATAGTCATGCACAAGAGCTTGATCTGATTTTAATATCTGTCGGATATTTGTCAACAAGACTGTCTGAACATATTGAATAACCAGAAAATCCCCTGGTGAATTTATTGATATATATATATATTATTTGTGTAGTAAGTTGTGCAATTTCGATTGCTTCAATATTACGTGTTTACAAATATATATGTATATCAAAGTTTCGCATTATTGATTAAATATTTAGTCCAGGTCTCGATAAAGATACTCACGCACATTTACACATTAAATATACAGTATAACCACCCTTTTCAAAGCCAATTTCATACTATCAAGAATAAAAAAAAATAAAGATAAAATAATATGAGATAAAAGAAAATATATGTCAAAAAAAAATATATAACTCCACGTGTATACAATAGCTACATGGTACAACCACCAACAAGAAAACTTTGTTGATAAAAAAAATATAAAAAATATTCTCTTTTATCGTCAAAGTGTCATTTTCAACTTGATTATACTATAAAAGTGTTTTTTTTTTTATTTTAAAATTCTTAAACAAAATAGTTTTTACCACTTAAAAATTTGCACTTTTATTTTTTTATCGTTTAATAACAAAATTAGATTTTTTTAAATCTAATTTTTGTTTTTTTTTTATAAACTTTTATTATAAATTTTTAAAATTTTTTAAGAATATATTTGGATTAGTTTATAATTTTAGTTGAATATATAATTTTTTTTTTATTTAAATTTTTTAGAGTGGAAAAAATAATATTTTAAAACGGAGATTATTTAATGATTTAAATTTAAAAATATATATATTTTTATAAATTGATATGTAAAATTTATTTTTTTATATATTAATTTTTATTCATTTTCATGATTTACATGGTAAATTTATTTTTATATATCAAATTTCTTTGTGCAGCATCATTTCGATTTCATGTATTTTTATTTTTTTAATACAATACTATTTGATATTATACCCTTGAGAATGTCAAAAGAAAATTTATGTTTTTGACAATAAAAATAAAAAATTTTATACAAATAAATGATAAAAATAATAAATATATTTATCATATTTTCAAAATGTTTTCGACATACTTGATCGAGTTTTTTTCTGTACAAAAAAAAAAAGATACAAACTCAATGCTATATTTTCTTTTAAATAAATTTGCAATAACAATAAAACAATATAATTTGAAAAAAATTTTATATTTTAAAGTATAAATATATAAAAAAAACTAAAAAAAAATCTTTTATTTAACATTGCCTTGACGAAATTGACGGACAACAGTAATAAAAAGATATGACATGGAAAAAAAAAACGAAATGAAATGAAATAAAATATAAAAAAATGAGAAAATTTAAAGACGAACATAAAGATATATAGAGTGTAGTGAACTTGTGGCAATCTCATGGGAATGTTAAAAAAATAAAATAACGAAAATGTTGAAAAAAAAAAAGTATAAAAAAATATAAATAAATAAAAGTAACTCTGAGAAAAAAAGTACAGAAGAAAAGAAAATTACCACGATAAAAAAAAGTAAAAAAAAAAAGAATTTTAAGGGATGTAAAAAAAAAAAAGTAGAAGAAAAAAAAAACACCTGAGGGATGTAAAAAAAAATCGAGGATAAAAATGGTTTTCGTTTGTCATTGTAGGGTTTTTTTGTTGGCAAAACCATTTTTTTTTTTTTTATCACACACGTAATTCTAAAAAAGGACAATATCCTTTGGCTATATACTTGAAAACTTTTTAAATACATTTATTTATTATTAAATATTTATTATTATTTATCATCCCCATGGGAATTATTGATTAATTGCTTTTAATTCCATTAACTCTCTTGTAATTTTTTTTCTTTTTTTATTATTTATAATTTTATTTCAAATTTATTAATTAGTTGATTAAAAATTATTATGAAAATATATATTTAAATTATTTATTAGTTAAATTAAATTTATATATTTTTAAAATAATTGAAATTATGATTAAAAAATTTATATATTTTTTATTTATTTTTTGACGAAATATGTTTTGATAAAATCCATCATATGATCAATCCAACTATCGACTTCTCAATGTTCAATATACATTTTTTCTCAACCCATGTAATCACAAAAAATCCTTTGGGAAATGGCAAAAAAAAATATATATATATAAAAAAATAAATTAAACTTAAAATAACGAAAATAAAGTAAAAAAAAATCTGTCAATCCTCTGAGAGTACCATAAACTCAGATATCAAAGCGATTTAATTTTTCACATGGTTGTCTTTTTCACTGTAAAGTGTCAAACTTTAAAAAAAAATAAATATAAAAATAAATTAAATAAAAAATTATTAAAAATAATAAAATAAAAATAATATTTATTTATAATTTATTTTTTCATTTTTCTATATAATAAAATTAAAACTAATAAAAAAAAAATTTTTTTTAATAATAAAAAATAAATATATATCAACTGTTTTTTTATATTATTTATATTTATTTGATATATAAATGTTTTTTTTTTTTATCAATTTTATTTGAAAACGTGAGTGTGAATTGGTTGACTGAAGCTTTAGCTAAAGCTTTTGCTGAGATCAGAGAAATAGAAAAATATGTGTACCCAAGTGACAAAAAAAAAAAAAAAATACATAAAAAGTTAAAAGTATGTTTATTTATACAAAGAATAACCTTCTAGTATTTTTTATTTTAATTTTTTATATTTTTTATTTCAACAATATACAGATGTATTTCACTTGATTGTATGTGGTTTTTTTTTATTTTATTATTTTTATAAAAAATAATAAAAAATATGAATAATTTTGTCCTTGTAGTTGTGTCATCCCTTAATATACACATTGTAAAAAAATTTTATGTACATATAAGAGTGTATATAATGCTTACATTAAAAAAAATAAATAAATAAAAAAAAAAGACTGGTTTCGAATTATTTATGAGCTTTTTTGAATAGGTCATTCGTCGTTTGCGTTTTATCCACATAAAAATCATCAACAACATAATAAATTTTATCCTCAATATTATATAAAAAATATAAATAAATAAATAATAAAAAATAATACTTAAATTATAAAACAAATATTGTATTAAATTAATTTATTATTTGTTATATTAATTTCAGACTGCAGCTAAAGTTGAATCACATTCATGTATACATGCTAAAAGATTATCAAATAGAGAAAAAAATCAAAATCAACGTTGTATTCCATGTGAGTATTATTTAAATAATAAAAAAAAAATATAAAAATTAATTTATAAAATTATATTTAAGTTATTATAATTATTTATGTATCTATATTTCAAAATTTATTCAAATAATTTTCATTTCGACAAACTAGATAAATTATTAACAAAACTTTTAATCGAGTATTGCATTTCACATTTGACTTGAAGATAAATAAAAATTACATTTTTTCACCTTGTAATATAATACAAATAAAAAAATATTTTTTATAATAAAATTGTCATTAAAAAAATAATAAAAAAATAAATAAATAAATAAATAACTATAATAATATGTTTTATAAAACATAATATTTTTATTGATCTATTTTTTATTCAAAGTAAAATAGGGTAGATGATAATCTTTATAAATAGAGAAATAAAATATTATATCTATTTAACATAAATAAAATATGATTTATAAGTTATTTATTATTATTTTATTATAATTATTATAGATGATTACAACAGAGTTGTTCTTGACACAATTGAAGGTCAGCCAGATTCTGATTACATCAACGCATCATATGTAGATGTGAGTATTTTATTTTATAATAAATATAATTATTATTATTTATGTTTTTATTTTATTAATTGTATAATTATTATTAATTAATTATATATTATTTTTATAATTTTACAGAGTATATTAAAGCCAAATGCTTATATTGTAACTCAGGGACCTATTGAAACAACTGTTACTGAATTTTGGCGTATGGTATGGCAAGAAAAAGCATCTTGTATTGTTATGTTAACAAAAACATTTGATTTTATAAAGGTAAAAATATACCTATATTTATAAATAAATAAATATAAATTATAATAAATTATTTATAATTATAAAAACATCAAATAACTTGAAAATTAAAAATTTTATTGTTGAAAAAAAAAATATAAAATAAAAAATTTATATTTATCAATTTTATCAAATAAATTATATTTTATTTATAAATTTTAATTATTTAAATATTAATTTATTATGTTAAATAATTAAATAGTTATTTTAAATTTATAAAAATAATATTATAAAAATTATTGTAAAAAAAATATTAATGTCAATTTTAAATAACAACAAACAAGTGACAATTGAACTTATCAACATGATATGTGTATTTGTGTATGGATGAACTGCATTCATTATCGATTTATACAATTATCTATTAAATAATATATATATAGTTTAAAATACACAAATGTTGATTGAGTATGTCTGATCAATTGTATAACACACATTGAACACTGATTGGCATGACACTCAGTAAATAAAAATAGAAAAATTTATTATTTTTTATAAATTTCATTGTAGCCATGATAATTTATTAAAATAATATAAATATATTTTATTTATAAATTAAAAAAATAACTAGGTGTTATATTATAGTAATCTGATCATCAACAATGTTGCAACAAATAGTGTTGTGTATCCTAAATGATGGCATTAATGATGATGACACTAATTGCCATTTTATTTTGATAATTAATTAATATATCATATTTTTTTAAACTCTTATTTATTTATTTATTTATTAAATAAATAATAATTTGTATTTGTTTGTTTGTTTTTTTTTTTTCTAGGTCATGTGTGTACAATATTGGCCACCAAATACTGACAAAGATGAAGAATATGGTGGTATTGGTGTATCAGTTTTAAAAGAAGAAGAACTTGCAAATTTTCATATAAGAACAATAAAACTTTGGAAGAAAAATGACAAGGGCGTCAGTATTGATTTTTATATATATATAAAATATTTAAAATATTAAAAAAAAATAACAAATTATTAATTCTATATAAAAAAAATATGATTATAAATTTTTTTTAGGAAATTAGTGAAGAACGTACATTGTTACAATTTCATTATACAGAATGGCATTCACATACATGTCCATTTGGTAATGCAGTTATTGAATTTAGAAGACGTGTAAGAGCTGTTGTTGGTTCAACAATTAAAAATGAATCTGGACCAATGGTTGTACACTGCAAGTTAGTATTATTTGTTATAAAATTATAATTATAGTTTTTTTTTTCATAAATTAATTATTCAATTATAATTAATTATGTATTTTTTATTTTATCAGTGATGGAGGTGGTCGTTCAGGTGTTTATTTAGCAATTGATGCAAATATGGAATTAGCTGAGGAAGAAGATGCATTTGATGTATTTGGTTATTTAAAAAAATTAAGACAAAGTAGAAGAGGACTTATTGAAAATATGGTAATTAATAAAAAAAAAAATATATATATATATAAATAAAAAAATATATTTTTTTTAAATCATCTTTCAGGACCAATATAAATTTATCTACGATACTCTTGAGGAATTTGTTATATGTGGAGCATCATGGTTTCCAGTATCAGAATTATCACAAAGATTAAAACAAAAAAGTGTTAAAAATCCAATAACAAAAATGAATGAGTATCAACGTGAGTATGCACAAATTTGTAAACAAACACCAAGATTTACAATTGGTGATTGTGCTGGTGGACATCGTGCTGATAATCGTGAAAAAAATCGTGATGTTTTAGTTGTTCCACGTAAGTATTTTATTATAAAAATTAAATAACAAATATTAATTAAAAAAAAAAAACAATATATAATTACACAACAATGTATTATGATATTTTGTATATAAAATAATTATGTCTAAAACAGCTGACAACTTTCGGCCTTATCTCACGAGTTTCCAAGGTAACAGTTTCACCGACTACATTAATGCAGTCTTTGTTGACGTGAGTATACTGTGAAAGGATTCATCAAGACAATATATAATTACATGTTTATATAGCTATATAATAATAGATAAAAATATAACTATATAAGTGTATATACATATACAATATTACATTGTGTATTCAACACGTGTATTAATTAATCAATATTTTCATAATAGGGATATACAAAACCACGTGAATATATTGTAACTGAATGGCCATTAAAACATACATGTGGTGAATTTTGGTCACTTGTTTATGATTATGAATGTTCAGCTGTTGTTGTATTATGTGTACCACCAACAACATCAACAAATTTTCCAAGTTTTTGGCCAGAAGGAAGACATTCTAAAAAATATGGTCCAGTATTTACAATTGATCATATTAGTCATAATCATTATACAAATATTAAAACTTGGGTAAGTTTATTTATATTTATTTTTTATATTTATTTTATCGTGATAAATTGATTTTCAAATAATTACATGTAATTTTTATTTTAATATATATGAATTTAAATTGTATAATAGTAGATATGTTTGTTTGTTTGTTTGTTATTTTTTTTTTTTTTTTGAAAAATATAAATGATAGAAATAAAATAATAATAATAATTTTTAGGTATTTCGAATAAATAAAAAAATAGTATCATTGACTGAATTGATGGCTGGTGTTAAAGCACCACCAAAAACAGTACAATTATTTCAATTAACATGTTGGCCAATGGGACAAGCAGTACCAACATCAACAAATAGCCTTGTTGAATTGATGAATATGGTTGAACGTTGGCGTCAAAGAACAGATTATGGTCCAGTTGCTGTTGTATCACCAGATGGACGTAGTCGTTGTGGTGTTTATTGTGCAGCAAATGCATGTATTGAACAAGTTATACAACATGGTGAAGTTGATATATTTCAAGCTGTTAAAACTGTACGTCGTCATAGACCACAACTTGTTGGTAATATGGTAAATAAAATTAATGGTTTATCATATTACATAAATCATAATCCAAGTTTATGGAAAAAAAAACAATATCAGTACATTATTTCATTACAGACGGAGTATAAATACTGCTATGATTTGGTACTACATTATGTATTGCATTATTTAAATAAGGATATGAATGAAAAAAAGTGAGAAAGCGAGTTGAGGGACGAGCTATGGTTTATTGAATTTGGACGTGGTGCTGCATTACCATTAACACCAGATGAACAACCAATTATAAATGATGGTGATACTATTATAATACCATGTGCACAAGGACGTATTGTTATTGAAACAGCACATCCAGCACCACCACATTTTGCAACATGTTCAACATATAGACATCATACACTTGTTGTTTGTGATTCAACAAATATATTACAATTACAACAACAACAACAACAACAACAACAACAACAACAATCACAATCACAATTACAATTACAACAAGAACAAAATAAACAAAATACATTATCAATATCATTATCACCACCATCATCAACACCACTTGAACAACAACAAAATTCAACATTTATAGATTCATCATCATCATCATCATTAAATAATATTAATAAACAATCATATCTTGGTGCTGTATCAAAAAAAATATATCAACGTCAATATACAATTAATAATACATCATTAAGACCAGAAGAACTTCATATAACACCATTTTATTTTGATGATAATGATGCAACAATAAATGATAATTATTATTATGATAAATGCTCGAATCCCTCATCATCAAAAAATAATTATAATAATAATAATAATATAATAAGACGACCAAATATATATTCAATAAATGACGATAGTGGTGATAGTGATATTATACAACAACAACAACAACAAGATGTAAAATCTAAATTACCAAGAAAAGCTTATATGGATTTAAATGATGCAATTGCATTACTTGATGAAACATGTCCAAATCCAGATGCAAGTCCTTCATTAATAACTAAAAAACAACAATTTATAAATACACGTAATAAACGTGCACGTTCAAAAAGTAGTGATAATAGTAAAAATTTAAGTTGTGAAAAAATTAATGATAAAGAACGTGATAAAAAACGTCCATTTTTACGTAAAATTGGTATATCAAAAACCGAAGATAGACCATTTTTATTATCAAAATTAACACC
The DNA here is from genome assembly GCA_011426435.1 of Lysiphlebus fabarum. NCBI lineage: Eukaryota > Metazoa > Arthropoda > Insecta > Hymenoptera > Braconidae > Lysiphlebus > Lysiphlebus fabarum. Next base: position 69,859 of record WSYQ01000353.1, on the reverse strand, counting down.
ACGTATTATTGGTAAACCATATTTAGAAAAAATTGGTCCAAGTAAAGCTGTTGAAAGGCCATTTTTAGAAAAAATTGGTCCATCAAGAACACTTGATAAATTTACATTTGAAGCACTCAAAGAATTGCCAAGAGCAATGATCAGAAGAACCCATACAACTGTTGAAACATCAACAATACAAAGAACTAAAAATGATTATCCAAAAGATAATGTATTAGTTGTTGAAGAAGTTGAAGAACCAGAAACATCATCATTAGCATCATTACATAATAATAATAATAATAATCAACATCACAGTGGTATTGAAAGAAAACGTAGTGGTAAAGGTTTATTATTAAAAATGTATTCATTTGATTCAGATGATTTAAATGATGGTCCATCAACATCAATGAAAACAAATCAATCATCACTTGATAAAACAAATGAAGAAGATGAAGTTGAAGATGATAATAATGATGATGACAAAGAAATTAAAATTGAATTAAAACAAGAAGAAATTGAAGTAGAAGAAGAAGAAATAGAATATATAGAAAAAGAAGTAGAAGATTTAGAAGAAGAAGAAGTAGAAATAGAATTAATAGATTCAAGATCATTACCATCACAAATAAATAATAATAAAATATTAACAAATCAATTTAAACCAGAACTTGTCAAGTGTCGTGTTACAACAAGTGAAGAATTAATATCTGGTAGTAGTGGAAATATTGTTATACCAAGAGAAACAAGTAGTTGGTGTAATACACCAAAATTACAAATTAAAAAATTAACAACAACAACAACAACAGCAGCAGCAACAGTAACAACAAAAACATTTAAAAAATCAAATAATAGTGATGATGAAAGTATACCAAATTCACCAACTAAAAGAAGAATATCAAAAGTATCACCAGAACCACAATTACCAATACGTATTATACCAGTTAAAACAAAAAATTCATCATTACCACGAGATATTGATTTATCACCTAAAAAAACACGTCGTCAAGAATCAGATGAAAAAATTGATAATTTAAAATTTAATGAATTAAAATATATTGATGATAATAATAGAATTGGTAGTGGTGAATTATTACAATTAAATTATCGTAAAAAAAAATTTAATGATAATATTGAAAAATTTGGTGGTAGTAATTTTAAAAATTCAATAACACGTAGACAAATATCAGAAGATATACTTGATAAAACAGAATTAATTAAAACAAATACATATTGTAAATATATTGATGATAGAATGGGTATATCATCTGATAATTTACAATATTCACGTGAAACAATTGTTGAATCAGCACCATCAGCATCATCACTTGGTTATCAAAGTGGTGATTCATCATTTACAAGTTATCGTTCATCAAATAATAGTCAAGATATGTTACGTTGTACATTTAAATTATTACAAAATAAATATGAATTACAAGATGTACCAGCTGAAAGTTATGCTGCATTTAAACGTAGAACACGTGGTAATTATCATTCACTTGATAGATATAAATATTTTAATAAAGATACAACAACAACAACAACAACAACAAATATAAATTTATCACCATCAATAAATAAACAAAATAATGATAAAGATGCTAATGAAAATGAGGATGAGGATAATGACGATGATGATGATGATGATGATAATAATAATAAACCAAAAGTATCACATGAATCACGTTTAACTGAAACAATTGATAATAAAAATATGAAAAGAAGTGGTACTATTAAATCAGTATTAAGAAAACAAAATAAAATTGATATAAGAGATGATGAACATGATAATATAACATCATCAATTAAAAATACTAATAATAATAATAATAATAAAAAATTAATTCATGAACCATCACAAGAAACAATTGAATTATTAACTGAATTAAAAAAAGTAAAAAGTTTATTAAAAACACCATCTGAAGAAAAATGTGATTGGAATATTGATGGTATTATTAAAGTACGTATACCAAAAAAAATATCATTATCAGATAAAGAATTTTGTTTATCAGTTGAACGTGAAAATAGTATAAGACGTGTTACAAGTGTTAAATTAATAAAAGATAATTGTAATAAAATTGATGAAATTATTAATGATAATTGTAATAATATAATAAAAAAACAAGATGATAATAATGATGATGATGATGATGATGATAATGTTAATAATAAATCACATGGATCATCATTATTTGAAAAAAAATGTTTATCACTTGATTATGCTGATGATGTTAAATCAATAAAACCAGATCCACGTGCAATATCACTTGCATCAGAAAGAACAACACCAAAATCAGATGATGATGAAACAATTGGTTCATCTGGTTCTTGTTTATTATGTGAATCAAAAAGTTGTTTATCTGATGTATTTACACAATCATCACCATGTGATAATAATGAAAATTTAAATGTTAATATTAATAATGATAATAATGATAATGATGATAAATTAAATAATAAAAAAAATAATAATAAATTATTAGATATTGATATTGCAATACCAATTGATATTAAAAGATCAATTAGTCCAAGAAGACGTTTTAATATACAAAGTAGAACAAGTGATGTTTATGAAATAATATCACCAAGAACAACAACATTTAGAATGAAAAAACGTCTTGGTAGAATATCTGTTGAAGAAAGTGTTAAACAAGAAAGTTTTACACTTGATGATAAAGTTGATTGTAGATCAATTGCAATACATAAAAAAACAAAGTGTTTTCCATTGTAACCAACGTTATTGAGCCTACGATTTATTGGTCAATATTTTTTTTTTTTTTCATTCAATCATTTCATTAGCCAATATAACGTAGGCTCTTCTTGGACCATTTTTTGTATTTTCTTATAAACAACATAAACATTTATTTCATTGTCATTATTATTATCAATTTATATATATAAAAATACAAAAAAAAAAAAATAATAAATTATCCAAATATTTTTATCGCAAAAATAAATAAACTAATTCATTTTATATATTTTTTTTTCATTGGAATTTTAAATAATATAAAATTTTTACTGTCAAATAATTTTTTTAAATTACAACAAATTTTTCATTATATTTATAAAATTTTTATGTAACATACAAGAGTGTGTGTGTGTGTTTATTTATTTATTTTAAAAATTAAAAATATTTTGGATATATTTGAGGTAAAAAAAAAGAAAAAAGTAACGATCAATATTAGTCATACATGTATCGTTAGATAAGAATAATTTTTATTCCAATAAATAAATGCCTTGAGGGAAAAAACGTATTCATCGTTTTTAATTTTATTCTCGTGAGAAATTTAACGTCCATTCAGTAATATTTTTTTATTAAAAATACTTATATTTATTTACTTGAAATATTTTTTAATTAATGCACATAATTTTTATTAAAAATAATAATAAAACAAATATTTAATTTCTCATTAATCATATATAAATTTATAAATAATTAAATAATAAATTCACTTGATGAATTTAATGGAGAATAAAAAAATAAACAGTCCAAAGAACTTTTTTTTCAATGTTAAAAGAAAAAAAAAAAAAACACAACAAACAACAAAGAATATATAAATTACTAAATCTAAAATTTAATATTAAATTAGTAAAAATTATAAATAAATTAAAAATATTTATATAGGAAAGATATATTAAAATGGAAATGAACATCGTGAAGTTTTTTTTACGAGCAGTGCCTTGTTTATGGATAAATATGTATTTAATGAAAATAAATATGTCAAGAAAATATAAATAAATAATTTTAAAAAATTATTATTAATAATTCCGACAGCGGGCCGGATTTTAAGAAAAGGGTCCACAAGAGTTTGCAACCTCTAAATTTTACAAATTAAATTAACAATCATCCTCTAAAAAAAAAAAAAAAAATATATATAAATAAAAAAAAATAACAAATAAATTTCTATAAAATATTTGTAAACAAAATTATGCTTTTTAATTTTTTCTATATACAAAATTATATTCAAAAAATAATTACAAGTAAATGTAAAATTAAAAATAATTATTTTTCGTTTTTTTTTTAAATTCAATTTTACTATTTTATATTATTTTTTTAGTGAGGTTGCATACTCCTACGCAGTTGCGTCTGCCTGCCAAGCCTTTTTTCCATTTGGAAAGGCACGTGATGTTTAAAAACACTTTAAAAACATAAAAAAAATAATTAAATAATGAAAATAATATTTATAATTAATGGTATATATATATATTGTAATATTATTGTAATAATTTTTCTTGTAAACTTGTCTAAATGTCTAGATAAATGAAAAAAAAAAAAAAAAAAACGATAATTATATATTATCAAATTAAAATACGCAGAAAGTAATATTAAAAAAATATTAAAAAATTTAAATAAAATATATAAATTAGATAGTATAAATAGTTCAATATATATTAAGAATAAAAATAGAAAATTAATATTAATATTAATATTAAATTAAAATGAAAAAAAAAACTAAAAAAAAAAAAATTATTTAGTATATTGTTGCATTGATCGAATATTTGTACGTATTTGTTAAATATTTAGATAATAAGTAAACAAAAAAATAAACTTTGTGTAAATAATTATACAAATAAAAATGATTTAAAAAAAATAATAATAATAAAAACGTAAATTAATAATAAATATCTTGAATTATTTATGTGCCAATTAGTGTTTATTTTAAACAAAAACAAAAAATAGATTAAATTAAAGCAAAAAAAAAAAATAACAAGCAGAGATAAATTTATTAAATAAATAAATACGCGTGGGTTTTATTACAAAATAAAACAAAAGGTTAATTTTACATAAATTATATTTTTCAATTAAATTAATATATTATGTCACAAAATTAAAAATAAATGAGCTAAATTTTATAGTAAATTTTTTATTTGATAAAAAATTGTATATTTATTATAAAATTATTAACTATTAAATTTAAAATTGAATATTTTAAAAGCAAAAAAAAAAAAGAAATATATTAATTTCAAAATTAAAATTATCTTAAATATATGTATGTTATTTTTTTTGCAAGTTTTTTTTATTTAAAATAATATTATTCTTTTGTAAAATTTTATCAGATAATTTCGTTGCTAAATATTTTATTTTGCTCTTTCTTTCTTATCTTTGATAAATGGTTTAAACCGGAACAAAGAAAATAAAGTCAATATAGTAAGATAACACATGACAAAAAATAAAAAAAAATAAACAGGGTTTCAAAATTTTATCTTGTATATTCATTGGGATATATTATTTATGATTTATTTAGCCAATTACGGCAGACATCCGTCCATCATTTTGGCAATATATTATTATTACTGTCTACAATATATATTTTTAAAAATTATAAAAAATTGACGTAAATTAAACAACTTTAATGTAATTAGTAAATTTATTTTCTCGCTAGGAAGATTTTATGTTTCGCATATAAATAAATTTAATTTGCATCGTTAAATAAAATGGTTATTATTTTTTGAAAAAAATATATATATAATTTTTTTGGCTACTTATTTCGATGATATATATTTTTTTCGAAAATGTATGTCAAATTTACGACATATAAAAACCGTAAATAAATAAATAATAATATACGGGTTAATTTAATTGTAAATTATTAAACATAGAAATATTAATGACATTAAAAAAACCTTGTAATCGAAAAATAAAATAAACGCGATTAAACATTTTTTTTTTTATATAATAAATAATATAATAAATAATTGCGATAATTAAAATTAATTGATATACTTAAATTAACAATTGTTGTAAATATATTTAAAAAAAAAAAAAAAAAATAGATTGTTTCTTCGAATAATGAACAATGAGTTTAATTTTATTTCAAAGTAAATTATTTCATATTTCTGTAGAAATAAAAATTCTTATTGTATTATAAATAAAAAAATCTAATTTATAATTAATTGAATTAAGTAGAGATAAACATTTTGAGTGACATAAAAGAAATAATAATTAAAAAAGAAAATAAGTTTCTAATGACAATAGAAATATAAATTCAGTATTTAATTGATTAAAATTTTTAAAATTAAATTTAGATTCAATATTATTATAAAATTAATTTTTTATAATTTAAATTATTTATTGTTAAAAAAAAATTGTATAAACATGACTGTTCTATTGTCAGTTGATAAAGAAATGTTCATTCAAGTCGACGAAATTCTGTAGTATAAATTTTACTACAAAAATTTGTTTCGACGATTTCGACAGTGGAGGCACAGTGAGTGAGTAGAATTTCGATTACTATCATCAAGTTTTACTTATACATCAACTGTACATTAACTTGGTTCTAAATAACAACAAATAAACAATGTATTGTGAATTTGTTTATATATTTGAAGGTAAATAAATACACAATTAATTAAAATAATTGTAAATAAATAATAATTTAAATAATCGAAATTTTATAAATATATAACAAAAAAAAATATATTTAATAATGCCAATTTCTTTGAGTCCTTTTTACAAAAAAATTAATAAGGTTAGTAAATTATTTAATATAATTTTAATTTAAACTGTCAAAGATTTAATAATAATATCAATTTTTATATTTATTTATTTTTCAGTTTATTCAACGTTTAACAAAAAGAAAAAAAAAAGAATGTCTTGATGATGATTGTCTTGCTGAAATATTTATGTACATACCATTATTAGAAAGACCAAAAATTGCACTGGGTAAATTAATTAAATAATTTATAAATAATAATATTAATAATAATTAGTTTTATATTAATTTTTTTTTTAGTATGTAAAAAATGGAATACTTGCTTATTCATGGTCTAATGAAAAAAAAATTGTATTTAATTATTCAAAATAAATGATAAAATTTTTGATAAAAAATCAAGATGTTTTAAACAATTAATTGAACAATATGGTTATTATTTTAAAGAGTTAGATATTAATTGGTACATCATGTTCAAATATTAAAATACTTAAATTAAATTTTGATAATACAAAAAATGAAGAATGTAAAAATGTATTTTTACAAATGAAAAATCTTAAAATATTACAAATACAATTTAATTCATTTTATCGAATGCCACATCCTATTATTGATTCATTGGAATCAATTGTTAATACATTGGAAAGTCTTACATTTATTAATTCATCAACAGAATTTTTGTGGGCTTATGTTTTACCAAATTCTGCTAAATCAGTAAGTCAAATATATATTTTTATAATTAATTATTTAATTATGCATTTTTATGATATATATTATTGTGATTTTTTATTTACAGATTTTTTATTTCCACAATTAAAAGCTCTAAAATATCTTTGTTTAGATCAATTGAATCAATTGGTCAATTAAAAAATTTAGTTACATTAAAATGTAATTATAATTATGAACATTTTCATAGAATATATTCAGCAGCAGCAATTGAAGCAATTTTAGATTTAAAAAATCTTGAATATTTAATAATTGATGCATATCAAGATGTTGATGATAATTTTTTAATAAATTTATCAAATAATTAAAAAAAATTAAATACATTAAAAATATGGTGTGGAAATATAACTGACAATGGTTTAATAGCATTAACTGAATTAAAAAATTTAGAAATATTAAGATTAAATTGGAGTGTTGAAAGTAAGCTGACAGATTCATCTGTTCAATGGTTTAAAAATATGAAATATTTATATTTATCTGAATCAAATAATATTACTAATTATTCAGTTGTTAAAATTATTAAAAATTCACCGATATTTTTTTAGATAATTTTGAATTTTCATTAGGCAAATATAATTATTGAAGAGGTATTCGAAATTTTTTTTTTCTGAAAAATCTTGAATTTTCATTAGGCGAATATAATGACCAAAGAGGTATTCGAATTTTAGAAAATTAACGAAAATCAATTCTAATAAATTAATCTCTTCCAAAAAAATATAACAACACAATAATAAATATAAAATTTATTTTTATAATAATTTAATAAATTTTATTGATTGTAGAAAAAGTAAACAACTGCAGTCGATAATATCAAAATCAAATTTAATAACAATTGATAAATAAATATTTAACATTTAATTTTTAATTAAATAAATTTTATAAATTAAAAATATATATTAATTTAAAATAATAATAGATATTTTATTTATTTATTTATTAACTAAAAATATTTGAAATTATATTAATTGAATGCTGTAAAATATTAGTAAGATGTTATTGACATAAAATTCATACACACTTTATCAGATTGCGTAATTAAAAAAAACATATATATTTTATAGTTTCTCAAACGTGTTTAAACCAGTCTGAACATGAAAATATATACCGTTAATTTCTGGTTAAATAAAAAATTATCAAAATGTAAAAACAGAGTGACTCATCGAAGGATCATTTGAATGGGGATAAATTTAACAAATGCAAACAATAAAATCTACCTGGTTTGAAAATTTTTTGAATTGACTAGACAGTAGCTAAATATTATATTCACAAATAAATAATATAATAATAAATTTTCTAGAAAAACACAATTTTCATACCTAATATATCATTGACAATGAAAATATTATCTCAACTCCAAAAAGATTATCTCAAATTGATACAATAAAAAAATAACATAAAATAAACAAAAAAAATTAAACTAAAATTTACAACAATTATTTTAAAAACTTTGAAAATAAAACATTTATTTTTTTTAAAGATTAGAAATAATTAAAATATAAAAACAAATTTATACAATCATTTCATCTTATCTACTATTAAAAATAATAAATATTATAATTATCAACTTTTGATAAAATTACAAATTAAATACAATTAAATTAAAAATTATCTAGCAAAAAAAAAAGAAAATAAAATACAAAAAAAAAATAATTTATGAATCATCTATTTTATCTAAGAAAAAAAAAAAAAAAAAAAAACACTTTCCTCTATTTAATTACATGTTTTTTTTTTTTCTTAAAGAAAAAGATAAAGATAATTTTCAGAAAATCTATTTATCTATTATTAATCTGTTTATAATCTTATTTTGGTTTTTTTTTTAAATTTTTTTACACGTGTGTTAAATTTATCTCGTGCTGACAATATACTCCAATAAATTAAAAAACCCATATAAAAATATAAAAAACAATAAACACATGTAAAATATATTGGAAAATAAATAAAAAAAAAAAAAAAATTAAATTAATATGTATTTACCAGGTGTACATTAACCGGCATTTAAAATTGCTTTTGCTCTCACTTGTATATATATATTGCAAATATATATGTATGTATATAATAATAAACTCACACACACATTTAAAATGTATATATATATAAAATATATATTAAAAAATATCAAATACGCATGCGTAAATGTGTAATTCTCAGTAGCCCGCGTCAATTGACCAATGACAGTACAACAGTGTCGTCACTGAGAACCAATCATAATTCTTAATTCTGACGCTAGATGTTATTTTTAGATGTTGTGAGTCACAAGAAATAAAGCTGTACATTTTGTTGGGTGTTCACAAGTTGCCGAGACACCGTGCAGTGCGCGTCGTTTAACAAAACGTCCAGAAAAATAATTAAAATTAAAAAAAAAAAAAAAAAAGTACTTAGATAATAACAATAGTGTCATTTGCAACAAAAAATAAATAAATAATTAAAAGTGTTAAAATTTCATGACTCATTGACTAATTGTTTATTTGTTTGTGATTATTTATAATTAAATATAAAAAAATTAAATAAATAAAGTGACACATTGCAAGAGAGACAGTGAAATTGTCATGTGGTTGGTTAGTAACCATTAAAATTTGTTATTAATAATTATTTATTATTAAATTTAAATAAAAGACTTTAATATTTTTTTTTTGTTGATTAAATAAATTACATCATTGTCGACACAAATATATATATTAATAAAATATAAAACTAAATTAATTATTTATTTTTTAAATAAATAAATTAATTTACATTATTGTTTTTTGACAACAATAAAAATAATAATTGTTATAAAATATAATAATTAAATTTATATACATGTATACTGTATAAAACTTGGGTTATGTAACCTCATGGCACGTTTATTATATTCACACAAAAAAAAAATAAAATAAAATAAATACATACGCAGTTGTGTGTTGAAATAAATCTACAAGTGGGAGAAAATATTTAATAAATAAATATTAAACATACTAAAAGTGTGTCTATGATATTTGTTTAAAAAAAAAAAAAAAAATATCACAAAGTGCCATCATAATAAATAATAAATAATATATTTAATAAACAATAATATTAAATTGCAATAATAATTGATAATATTTGAATAATAATAATTCAAAACAAAAATTTTAAATTTTTATAATTATAATAATAATAATAATTGTTATTGAACCTGATGGTTCGTGATTCAACAATGGAACCGACGTTTTATGAGGAGAATTCATTTTATATGAATAATAATAACGACAATGTTGGACAATTAAAACGTAGTTTAACATTAGATTTAAATAATCATCAACAAAATAATAATAATAATAATAATAATAAAAATATACAACAAAATAAAAGACCACGTTTATGTCAATTACCATCAATAACAAATCGTGCACCAATGTTAACATCACCAGATTTAAATTTACTTGGTTTAACAACACCAGATCTTGAAAAATTTATAATAAATCCACAAAATGGTTTATTAACACCAACAACAAATAGTGATAATCAAAATGTATTTTTACGTACACCAGTTACTGAAGCACAAGAACAATATGTACGTGGTTTTGTTGATGCATTAAATGAATTACATCATTCTGATAGTTCACAAGAACCAAGTTCAATACATGGTGCAACATATACAACATTAGAACCACCTGGTTCAGTTAATAGTAATGAATCAATATCACAAAATATTATTATGATTAAAGATGAACCACAAACAGTACCAAGTGTAACTAGTTCACCACCAATGTCACCAATTGATATGGAAAATCAAGAAAAAATTAAACTTGAAAGAAAACGTCAAAGAAATCGTGTTGCTGCATCAAAATGTCGTAGACGTAAACTTGAAAGAATATCACGTCTTGAAGATAAAGTTAAATTATTAAAAGGTGAAAATACTGAATTAAGTGCAATGGTACATAAACTTAAAGAACATGTGTGTTTATTAAAAGAACAAGTTATGGAACATTTTCAATCTGGTTGTCAAATTATGAATTTACCAATTCATTATACATCATAATATATATATATATATATTTATTAATATAAAAAATATAAATAGGTATAATATCTATATCTAATTGATTGATATTGTCAGGTACAATATTATTGAACAATGAATTTTTTTGTATTCTTATTATTATAAAAGAATATATGAAATCATTGCTCCAAATATTGTGATGATGATTAATATCTCGCTGGAACGATAAATATATATATATATATAATAATACAGACACATACACATTCTTGTCATATGCCATTTAGAGACAACCATCAAATTAATAATTTATTTATTATTACTATTATTATTATTATTATTATTATTACTTTTCCTGGTGCAAGGAAAATTATAAATTACAATGACCTCGAGGAGATTCTGATGGGAGTGCCTTTCCGAGTGCTGTGTAAAGAAACCAACGCAAAAATATTATTAAAATAAAAAAATAAATTGATGATGAGAGAGAAAAAAATAATATGAAGAAGAAAAAAAAATGATAAAAATATGTGTTTATCTTTGAATTCATGCACGTATACTGTTGACAATATGGAGACTAAAGAAAAGCAGAAAAAAAAGAGGCCAGTGAAAGAAGAAAAATACAAAAAATAATAAAAAAAAACTTAATTATATATTCATAAAATAATATTTAAAAAAAAATATTTAAATAACAAGAATAAATTACATTTTGATTTTATTAAAAAAATAATAATAATAAATTTAAAAAAAAAAAAAAAACTTGCGGCCATTTTGGATAATAAAAAGCGCGGTAAAATTTGAATGAATAATTTAAAGTTAATTTTGCAAAAAACTGAAATATTGATTAAATTAATTTTGACATAATAAATTTTTTTTTTTTTTTCAATACAGTAATAATTATTCAATTTTTTTTTGTATTTTTTCTTCATATTTAATGTTTTTTTCGCATTTTTTTAATTAATGTTTACAAATTAATTATAATTACTTGTGCATCTAGTCATCTTTACTTGTTAATGCACAAGTAAAAAAAAAAATAAAATAATAATTTGTCTTATATTTATGAATTTTTAATAATATTAATTTGTAAACATGATAATTTTTGTACAAGTTTCTTTGCAATTGAAGATGATATTTATAAAATAATATAAAAATTAAATTAGAAATTTATTAAGATACATAAATTGCTTGATATTAAAAAAAAAAAAAAACAATTGTATTATTATTATTATTAATAGTAAATAGAAGAAAGTCAAAGGGTTAAAAAGAAAAATTTTATAATAAAAAAAAATATCATCTTCACGCCTACTCGTTGTGTAGAAAATAATAGGCATTAAGTAGACAAGGTTAGACATATATTTGACCTTCAGTTTTGATTAACGAGTAGCCCGCATTTTTTTTTTTTTTTTTTGTCAAAGCAAAATACATATGATATTTAAATTTGTATAAAAAAAAAATATATATATATTATATTATACAGAGACAAATGCAAATACACGAGCTTGATTCGTCTACAAGTCCAAAAATTTTCAAGACGAAATATTTTTGTTAATATTTTTTTTCTTTTGCTTATTATTATTTTTTTGCTTATAAATTTTTTTTATAAATAATGTGAGTTTATCCTTGAGGAGCCAGACCGTGCAGTATTTTTTTCTTATGCCTAATTTTTTGTCTTTTTTTTTATATATAAATATATTTCTCTGTTGAAATACTGCCTACTCCTGTTTGGAATTAATTAAAAAAAAAAAATTCGAGGACATTTCAAAATTCTTGTTTAATTTTAACTATTAATTTCTTTTGTTTTTCTTTTTTTTTGATTATAAAAATTGTATGAGTATAATATAGTATTGAACGTTATTATTTAAACAAATACAATTGACACTGAAATTAATTTATTTGTTGCTCGTTGATATTAAAAATAAAATAGAAATATAAAAAATTATAATCTTTTTCTTTTTTTTTTTTAATTAATTTGTTTATTGTATTTTTATTATTTAAATATACATTTGTTAATTTATTGTAAAGAAAAATAAAAAAAGACGTTGCAATATTATTTTTCTTTTGCCAGATCAAGTCGTGCAATCTTGTTGAATTTTAATTAATAATTTTTATTTGATTTTATTTTTTTTTTTAACGCTGACTTTGAGGCATTTTTAATCAAAATATATTTGCATAAGTCAATCGAGCATATTGTTTTTTTTTTTAATATACATATTTATGAAATTTTTTTTTCATAAAATTATTAATGTTATTTTATAATTTACAATGCAAAAAAATTAAAATATATTATTAATTTATCAAAGAAAAAATTTTAAAGTTTTACAATTTAAAAAACAAAAAACAAATTCAATTTTTTAAATATTTTTTTTTGCAAATGTAATTTATATTATATAAAAAAAAAAAAACAAAATCAGTCCATTAAACTGTGCCTTTATTTTTTAAAAATTATTTCATTGTAATACAAAAAAAAAAAAATACAAAAAATGTTTAAACAATATTTATAAATTAATTAGAATAATAAGAATATAAAAAAAAATATAATAATTTTTTTTAAATGTCAAAGCGCTCTTAAACAAAAAAGTGTTGCTGCACAAACGTATGAAAGTAAATTTTGTATAATATATATAAATTATTAATATTAATAATTAATAAAATTAAAAATAATAAAGCAACCACTTGTGATTTAGAATATAAGTAAACCCCATTAGACTATAATTTTATGGTGATTTATAAAATAAAATATATTAAAAAAAAATAACAAAAAAAACAATACAAGATTAATTAAAGTTTACATAGCAGTAACTTTAAAAAAAAATTATTTAAATAATATAAATAAAAAATAAAACAACAACACCATAATATAAATGCATAACATAATATTGTAATAACAAAAGTAAAAAAAAATATTTGCTATATACTGTAATTTAATATTAATTATTATTAAAAAAACAAAAAACATGTTAAAAAAAAATAATAGAAATATATCCCGACAAAATAAAAAGTTAAGAAATATAAATAAAAATTTTTTTTACGAATAATTTTATTTTTAAATAAAATATATGAAAATAAAATTTGCTATATATTTAAAAAACAAATTTACAATTTTATTTATTTATAATCCTTAATATTTTTTTTTTTAATTTTACAGGTACATAGTATTAATTTATTAATTAAAAAATATATATATATATATTTATCTCAATTAACAGTTTAATAATAATTTAAAAAAGAGAAAGTTTAATTAATTTTAAACGATGCTTGGGAGAGTCAACATGATGTGAAATAAGTCAACATTGGCCCAGACGACCCTACTCGTTTAATTATTGCAATTGATTAATTGTCTCAATTGAGATAAAATTAAAATAATAAAAAAAAATATTTTAACAAATTAACTTAAAATAAATATAATATTTTTATTTTAAATTTGTTTTTTTTTTTTAAATTATTAATATACAAAATTAAAAAATAACTTTTTTATTTTTAAATTTATTAAATTAAATATATTTAATTAAATTTTTTAATTATTTATAATTAATATTAACATGTTTCTATTTGTTAAAAAAAAAATAAAAATACAATACGGAAATATATAAAACAAAGATATATATTATTTTTTATTGGATCTTAGTTAACGAGGTCGAAGTCAAAGATTACAGCAATATAACTGGGGGCTTGTTGTAATTGCCCTCACTATAACAACTTTATATTTTTATATATTTATATACATTAATTGTTGATAATAATAATAACAATAAACAATATTAAAATTAAAATTATTTATCTTCTATGTATGATGGTTAATGACCTATAGATTTATCTATTTTTTAACGCATCAATGATTTTGAATATTGTCCTTTTGTGATTTATGAAAAATTGATAAAATAGAAAATTATTTATTATTTTTTCTATTGGGGGAAATAAAATTGACAAATATTGATATAATATTTTTAGAAAATATATTGATAAATTTATTTGGCTATTTTGATATTATTAAATATATTTATTTCATTGAAAATTTTTGATATAAATTTTTTTCTTAATTATTTTAGGTAATTTAGTATAAATAATTTTTAAATATTAATATTAATTTGTTAAAATTAATATATATATATATTAAAATTGTAATTTATAAATGTGTAGGTGTTGATATTATTTTTTGTTTGAGACATTTGTTATTTTATTTGAACACGTAGCCACATTTTTATTGATGCTGATAAGAAACAAGCTATCAATTTTATATTTAAAAATTCTTTTTTTTATTATTATTGTTTTTTTTTTTTTTTTATTAATAATACTTAAATATTATTATTTTTTATTTGAATGATCGATAGATAATAAGCTCATTTAAACTTTGTCAAATATATATAAATTAATGGATAGAAAAAAAAAAAAAAAACGATATGATATTTTATATTTTTTTATTTAATTTATAAATTTATATATTCATTGACATTGTGATTTAAAATCAATGAAATATATAATTTATATTTTATTTATTGTTTTTAATTTTTTTTATAGTATTTTTAATGAAATTTAATTTATATATTATTTCTCAAGAACAAAGAGTATATTTAATAGAAAAAAAAATACACCGGAAATGTTCCTATGACCATGAATAAATTTTATTTTATATACATTTTTATTTTTATTTGTACAACTAATTGTGGTATTTTATATTTTCATTATAAAATTCTAATTTTATTTTTTTAATATCATTTATCAGTATGTCAATTGACCAAGTCACGTTTAATTAATTTTTTTTTCATTTATCTATTTAATCTAAACTAAAACAATAATACTGCAATTGAATTTTTCCTTCAATTAAAAAAAAACAATCATTATTGTAAAATGAAAAAAAAAAATCAGAAAAAATTCAATTACATTGAAAAAATGAATTTTATTTAAACAAAGAAAATAATTATTTTATTTAATAATTAAAAAAAATTATTGCAAAATTATATTTTAAAAAAAAAACTAGAAACTTTAATAACAAAAAATAATTTAAACAAAGAAAATAAAAAAATTGTTAAATTATTTATTCATAATAATAATAAATTTATTGATAATAAAAAAATATATAATATTATTATTTTTTAACAGTTTAACAGTTGTCTGTTATCATAATTTTATAATTTAAAAATTGCCATACGTTTTTTCATTCTCATTTTTAAACATATACAAACTCTAAGAATTGAGTATCATTGTTTATTTATTTAACAAAGTATATATGTCTCAAAAAAGTTATATATTTTCACACTTAAATAAAGAAATAAAAAACAAAAAAAAAAACCATTAAACATTCGTTTAGTTAAAAACACTAATGCGTGTTAAATTCATTGGTTGTATAATACGCAGTCCAATGATTTCAAATGTATATGTCTTTCATTGTCAAATAAAATTCACAATTCCCCTTTTATATTATATTATTTTCCCTATTTTTTTTTGTTATTTAATATATATTTATATTTTTTTTTTGCCAATTTTTTTACGAGCCATTTGAAATGTTCACGACAAACGTGAGCATAAATTTCAAACTAACAAAGAAATTCTTAACTTAATATTTATCATTTTTTTTTTCCATAAATTAAATGTCTAAAATTATTATTATTTATAATAAAAAAAATTATTTATAAATAATAAAATTCAGTTATTCTAAATATTTAAACATTTCCGCAATTAATTTACAATATATATTTATTTGAATTTTATTTTATAAATTTTTTATTTTTCTCAATGTCAATTTTTACTGTATATATCAAGTTTGATTTGTATTGACACAATTATATATATAAAATAAAATAAAAAAAAAATAGTAAATTTAATAATTACAATAAAATAATTAAGAAAAATTTTCTCACGCTTGTAATAAAAAAAATATATAAGTATATAAATTATTTTACTTTGTATTTTATATAAATATGAAGGACAAAAATAAAATCACATAAAAATAATTATTTAATTATTTAATTATATAATTATTCAATATATTTATATATAAATAAATAATATATATTGTTTAATTGAATATAAAATATATTTTTGATATTAAATATAAATATATAAATTTGATAAATTTATATTTAAAAATAATCAAAGATTATTACTTCCGGTGAGACGAGTTCTTGAATGATGATATCTGGACCTTGATGGTGTATATCAGGTTGAGGACAACAAGCATTATTATAATAAATAAATAAATATATAAATAAATGAAAATAATATAATATCAAGATTATAAAGAAAAGTATATAAAAAATAAAAATATATATTTTTCTCTTGGTCACCTTGGCTTCGGTGGAATGTATAAATATGCGAGATAAGGTAAAATGTATAGGTCAGTTGTGCAAACTTTATTATTACATTTTTTTTTTTTTTATTATTTAAAAAATTTTGTTATTTACCTTATATTATTATTATTATACATTTGGGTGAGTTTGTTGGTTGTTATCAATAATACATTACTACAAATATGGTCTTATTACTTAAAGCAATATTACACATAAATTTATACTTATATCAAACAACTTTTATTACCATATTAACAAACAATTATTATTGTCATGAAATAATAAAAAAATTATAAATTTTATATGGTTTTTAAATAAATAAGATAAAAATAATTTGATAATTGTAATTTATTATTTAAGAATAATTTTTTTTATTTTATTTAAAAATGTATATTTTCAATTTTTTATTTTTACTTTTTATTTTATATAAGTATATTGGCAATTTAATATGTTTTTTATTTAAAAAATATATAAAATTTTTATCTTGTTAATATTGTTTATTAACAACATTTATTTATTTGTATAAAAAAAATTTATTTTATTATTTAAAAAATAAATAATTTTGTTGGTTTTTTTTTTTTTCGATGCAGATAATTTTGTTGTTTTTTATTAGTTTTTTTGGGTCATTCGATACTCGATTTGGTGAAACTCATATATTTGATTGGATTGTGAATATGTGTAAATTATAAATAAATAAATATATATATGTATAAAAAAAAAAATTTTATTTCTGTGCAAGTTTGTTTGGGTCGCGTAGGTCGATCGTTCATGGACAAAACCAAACGTGTTTAAAATAAAACAAAAAAAATTTATATAAAATTCAAAGAGTTAATTTGGATAAAAAAAAAAAATTTATTGTTATTGTTAATATTATAAATAATGATTATATTATTAAATTATAATATCTAAAATATTATTTTTTAAATAAAAAAAATATTTTAATTTATTTTGTTTTAAAGATTTCTTTATTTTATAATCAAACAGACACATAATAAGGAAGAGTTTATTATAATAAATAATTTAATTAAAAATATTAATAATTATATATTTTTTTTTTAATAATAAATATACACAGAAGAAAATAATCAAGGTTATAACCTTGCCGAATAATAATTTCATGGTAATACCGTATATAAAGTGTGCATTTGAATTAATTCCCGCACAAAATTTACCTTGAACTTTGTATACATCCGTTTGTGTCTAAATAATAATAAAAAAAAAATGTTAATTTTTTTATATTTTCTGTCAATTTTAATAGTCTTTAATATTTTTGAAGATTTAAATATTTTAAATAAAACTTAAGTGGGAAGATGAAGCGAAAAAAAAAAAACGAATCAAAACGTTTTATTTCGAATTTCGAATTTCGAATTTCGATTCTATTAAAATTCGCAAGTATAATATTTCTATATAGATAAAAAAATAATTTCTATTAAATTTATTTAAATTATTTAAATATAATTATAACTTAATATAATTATTATTTATTTTTTTAAAAAAGTCAATCAAGTATACATATAAATCAACTTTTTAAAATCTACTTGTATGTTGATGGTAAAGAAAAAAATTGTTGATGTTTAAAAAAAAAAAAAATACAAAAAAAATACTTATATTATGCAAGATGAAACAGAGAATCAATTCATAAATATATTTTAATTTTTTTATTTGTTTAATATAATTTTTTTTTAAAGATAAACAGTCCAATATTTAATGACACTTTTAAACATTTAAAATATTTTTTTTTTATTAAATTTTAAAAAGTTTTTAGATTTAAAATAAAAAAAATTACATTAAAAAATATAATCTGCAATGAAGATGATTTTTATATATTCATTATTATTTTTTTTTAATTATTTTTTTTAATGTCTGTATGGTGAATGGAATGGCTGGACGATTCTCAAATTGGATTTATAAACTCGAAGGCCAAATCGAAACAGAATTCAGTCGAAGGCCACAAAAATATTTCAGAGATTGTCTAAGCAGATGCTAGCTACTAAAAAAATATATATTAAAAAAATGAAAGTATTATATAAAAATATATTATTCATAATCAAACAAAAAAAAAATCAATTGTACTTTTAAAAAAAATTAAAAAAAAAAAAACTAAATCTTTTTTTTTTCTGTTAATTTAAAAATTTAACAGAAAAAAAATAATTTCAATTTTGTATATATATAATCATTGAAATCAAGTATTTTATTATGATATATATTAATTTTTTTTTTTAATTCCATTGTGATATACATATTTTTTTTATTTGCATGACAATTATTATGATGACGGAAAATGTAGGCCAAAGATTGTGTATTCTATAAAGTCGGTTGGCTTTGTAATGGAGATTAAATTCATGATGAGTATATATCGCGTATTACATTAAAGACAAAGAGACAAATTTGCATGTGAATATATATATAAGTATATAAAAAAAATATAATAAATAAAACAATAAACAATTAAATATAAAATAAATAAAAAATCAAATACAAATAATTATAATCAAGGAAAATTTTTTTTTCTGTCACTCGCTATTTGACACAGATATATTGTTATTAAATAATTTTATTAATAAAAAAAATTATTGTTCAACATACTTGTATTATATGTAATGTAAAATAATAAATTTATAAATATTATTGCGTAAAAAAATTGAGTTTGATGGCTGTTAGCCAGATGATTTCGATTGGCTTTTTGCCAATTACTATTCAACAAAATCGTTAAAATAATTTTTTTTTAAAAATTAAAAATTAATATTTTAAATATATTAAATATATTTAAAATTTATATTATTTATTAATTTTAAAATTAATTTAATATTTTAATTATTTAAAAATAAATCAATGTTATAATTAATATTAAAAAAATTTTAATTAAATAAATAAAATTATAATCTTCAATAAATATTTGTTAAACTAGATATTATTTTAATCACTGTGTCTATATATTAATCAAACACATATAATAAATTAAAATACAAAGAAATTATTATCTTTTTTTATTATAATATATATTATTTTTTTTTGCGTCGTTAATTTTTACAATTGACACTAAAAATTTAACAACAAAGAAACTCAAAGTTTACGTTAGATAAGCCAAACGTGACTGAAAGTAAAATATAAATTTTTTTTTAAATTATAAATAAATGAAAATTATAATTTATTTTCAAGGAAAAACAAAATATATATATGTATATATATAAAGTTATAATTTTACAAGAAAAAATTAAAAGATAAAGAAAATAATATTTTATTTATTAAAAATAATTAATTAATTTAATGATCAATTAATAGTTGCAATAAATGAGGTAGTTTTATCATGTTTTTAAATAAATTTTTATCATGTTTAACATTAAAATACTAATTACTATTTTAAAATATCAATTTGGAAATGGAATTTGTAACTTTTTTTTTATATTTTTTATTTTCCCACATGACTATATTAAACTTTTAAAATAACCCTGAATATAGAAAAAAATAAATAAATAGATATATGTTTAGAGCAAATTTAATAAAAAATATATATAAATTATATGATGGTTTTGTATTTAATACACATTGGGAACTCGAACAAGGTCATCAACTAAAAAACCCTTGCTTTCCTTAAGAATTTTTATGTATGGTATGTATGGAATTCACGGTGTTGCTGGAATAAAATTAAAAATTTATAAAAATAAAAAATTAAATTAAATATAAAACAGGATCATAAGACTACCAAATATTTTTTTAAACCACTTCCTTATATTTTTAAAACCGCAAATAATTTAACTATATATAAAAAAAAAAAAAAAAAATGAGTAAAAATAGAAAAATAAATTATAAAATTAAATTATAATAAAATAATCAATGGTAATATAATTTATTTATCTAATATTATTAAAATAATGTATTATTTAAAATTAAAAAAAAAAAACAAATTGATAAAATTTAAATAAATAATTTATGAAAAAAAATAATAATAATTTTACGTCGTAAATTTTTAATAAGTTCATTGTCCGTTCTACATAATAATAATATTATTTTATTTATTATTATTATTATTATTATTATTTTTATTTAAATAAACACAAAAAAATTATTTTATTTTTTTAAATAAATATCAAATTTAAATTGTACCATGTGTGATTTTTATAACCACCTTGTAAACTGTAAAAAAAAAAAAAGCTCTTGGAGCTTTTTCTGTTTGATTTTCTTTAATTTTTTAACAGTATTTTCTAATGACAAAGCAGTGTCAAGTTTAAATAAAGATAAATTAACAAGAATATATAAAAAAAAAAAAAAAAATAAGATAAATATAAAGTTTTTATAAAAAAAAAAAAATGAAAGAACAACAACGATGGCATCTGGTTTGAGTTGAATGTTCGCATTTTATAAAAATTTAGATACAAATTTTCTTTCATGACATTTATCTTTGGTGTTTTT
This sequence comes from Lysiphlebus fabarum, assembly GCA_011426435.1. NCBI lineage: Eukaryota > Metazoa > Arthropoda > Insecta > Hymenoptera > Braconidae > Lysiphlebus > Lysiphlebus fabarum. The sequence continues at coordinate 48,074 of WSYQ01000353.1, read as the reverse complement.
ATATATATTTTGTTAGTTTTGTCTAAAATATAAATAAATTTTTTTAATAAAAAAAATAATAATTTCAGGTATATATTTACGTATTTTATTGCACGCACTTGTGATAACTCAAGCATATTAATGCATCCCTCTTTCGTGACAATTACAAATAAATTATTTATTAAATTTTTTTTTTTTTATTTCAATATTATATTATATTACAAAGTACTTGGTTTTTATATTTTTTTAATATTTTTATATTTATAAAAATATTTATAATAAAAAAATAATAAAATTGTTTTTTTTTTATGATCAAAATAGAAAAGTTATATTCAAAATTCTTCAAAAGAAAATTTAAATTTTAAATATTAATATATAATTTAATTTTTTAAATATTATTTAGTATTTTTATTTAATTTATTTATTTAAAAAAAAATTATTAAAATGTTGTTTTTAAATTTGTAAAATTGACCAAGACATTTCTTTGTTTGCAACTTTGTTTTGCTCCATTTTAATTTTTTAACTCTTTTACTTTGTTTTAAAATTTATTATCATTTTATATTTAAATATATAATTTCTTTATGATTTTAATTTATATTTATTTTATTTTTTTGAATTTTTATTTTATTGTTTATACTATTTTATTTTTACATTTTCTTATCTACTTTAACCGAGATTAACCCACTGCGTAGTAAGCACGCTTCTTTAGTTACAATTTTTTTTTGTTTATATATCTCAAGACAAATAGTTTATTAAAGGATATATATAAAATTAAATAAATAAATTATTAATACATATATAAAATAAAATAAAATCAATTGAAAAAATTTTACTAATAAATTTCGATAAACAAAGGAGACACTTCTACTAACACACTCTGAATAAATTTTTTTTTTTTTTTATTTATAATTTTTTTTACTTTCATTTTACTTGATGTATGTTTTTCCAAAAAAGGATTGCATATTGAAACTACAAGACTGATATAATTCTAATACAAAAAAATAAAAATAAATAGTAAAAAAAATTTTAAAATAAAATGACCAATATTTTCCAATTGTATATGAAAATTATTTGACAGATAATAATTTATCATAAATATTCAATTAAAAAATAGCTATTAATTTTTATTATTTTTTTTTTTTTATAAATAATAAGTCAATTTAATTAAAAAATATAAATTTTTTGATTTAAAAAAAAATACAATTTACATTAAATAATTAAATTTCACCGATACAATATGCATCCGGGTTTCAATGATTATTATAATTTTTTTTTTTTTCAATGTGTTAAATATATTGTTAAAAGCTTAAAATTATTCAAAACGAAGATGGCCTTGTAATAAACAAACGGTACAGACGAAAACAACGTGACTTGTGTGTAAATAAAAATTAATTTTTTCAACGAAAAAAAATTATACATTCATTTCTCATACACATTAAATAATATTTAAAAAAAAATTTAATAAATAAATGCAATTGTTACCAATTTAAAATGAAAATAATATAATAATTCTATTATTAAAAAAAAAAATACAATTAAATATTTATAATTCTAAAAATATAAAAGTTAAAAATTCAAGGTTTTTATATTTAAAAATAAAAAATATATTTATTTATATAAAATTATAAATATTTTTTATAAAATTAATATTTAAAAATTTAATTTCTATTATTATATGAGTATACTTTTGAACTGTAAATATTAAATAAATAAGAAAAAAATTATTTAAAATTAATTTTAATATATTAAAATAATATGAAACAAGATAAAATTTATAAAAAATTATAATTCAATGAATTAAAAACAATTATTTTGGAAATAAGCCAAGTAAAACAAAGTTAGTTTGTTGGGCAAATTTTCATTATATATCTTTTACAATGTGCTTCAACTAAATTATCCACAAAAAATAAAAAAAAAATTTCAAAAATTTTTACATATGGTACATAATGATCGTCTTCAATTCCCTAAAATATATAGCAATAAAAAAAAAAAATATATATATATATATAAAGTAAGCAAAAAAATAAATCTGCAAGATAAAAAAACATCAATTAACCACAAAAATAAACATCAATAATTCGTTCCTATCAAATTGCACAAAAAAAAAAAAAACATGAAATATATTTTATTATCAAGAAAAGTATGTAACAAGTTGAAATAAAAAATAAAATATACAAAAAAAAAGGGGATATATTAATAGAGGGTAAAATAGAAAAGAAAAAAAAATAAAAAAAATTTATTATTACAAAAGAAAATGAAGGGTGAAAAATATCTGTTAATGTGTGGGAGATTTGTTGGTTGAATTATTATTTGGGAAAGATATAATTTGGAGGACAACAATTTATTTTAACTAAAAAAAAATTAAAAAAATTAAAATATATATATTACATGTTGTTATTTTAAAATTTGTATGTGTGTTTTTTGATGAAATAATAGTTGTGAGAGGAAATCCCTCACACGTCATTAAATAACGTTGCCAAAAAGAAAAATCATATTTGACCACTTGAAATATTTTGTATAATATATTTTTAACAATTTATAATATTTATAATTTAATAATATTAAATTGAGTTATAAATCATTCGTTAATTTAAATTATTATTTGTATTTTAATAAATAAAATTGAAAAATATAATTTTTTTTTTTCGTGGAAATTATATAATTAATTTGGATTTAAAATTATCTAAATTTTATTGTAATTTTATCAAATTTTTTTTTGCTTATCAGAGTAGCTGTAATAAATTACAATTTCTAACTTTTGTAGATTTTTTTAAAAAATATCAACAAAAGTCAATGAGACTGATGACAGTTGTCATTTTTTAAAAGGATTTTTAAAATTTATAGTTTTATGGTGTTTTTATATTGACACGATTAACTGTTTACAATAAACATTATTTTGCTTTTTAAAATTTTCAACAGGGATTTATATATTGTTTCGAAATAAATGGATAAAAAAAAAAAATGTATATATCTTGTATGATTTTATAATGGCTATTGTATAAACACAAACACAAAGTAATTTTTACTGAGGAGAGTTTAAAGTACACAGAATTAACATGAAAAAAACATTTGAGTATTTTTTTATATATATTTTTAAATAAATAATACTTGTAACTATTTAATGTACTACAATAATGATATAAATAATATTATAATAATTTATAAAACAATAATTTTTTGATAAATAAAATGAACAATTTTTAATTATTTTTTATTTTCAAATGTAAATAAATTATTAAATAATTATTTTAGTGATGGTGTTAAACCCATTTATTGAATTTGGAATAATGCCAAATTTATTTGAAATTTTTTAAATTGAAAGTAAAAAGTTTTCCTGAAAATAATAAACAGTAAAAAGAAAACAAGGTGAAAATAAAAAAATCTTTCAAATTTTATTGTACAAATTAAATTTAAAAATAAAATTTTACTTTTTTTTTTATTTTTACTTTTTAATTTGTATATTTAATTTATAATTTATATTTTATTTATTTAAATTAATTTTTTAAATTATATTTTGATTTTTATCAATTTAATAAATATGTATATAAAAATCTTGTCTTTGATGATGATATGTCAAAGATGTATATGAACACTCACTGGCCTAGACATACATTTTATTTTCTTGGAATTGTGATCGACCTCACTGTGTACACTGTGTACTCTATGATTATTACATTGTTTTATATTTTTTTTATAAATTTTCTAGTTTATATTCTCACATAAAATAAAAAAATTATATAAATAAATAACAATAATATAATCTATAAATAAAAATAAAAAATATTTATTTTTATTCAAATAAAAATTCAATTTTAATTTATTTTAAAAAAAAAACAAAAAACAAAATAAAGACAATTATGAATAAATTAATTGCAATAATGACAAGAATGACATTAATAAATAAATAATAATCATTTATCAATGAAAAAAATTGAAAAATTCAATTGAGACTTTTTTGTTTTTAGATAAAATTTCGATTCGAGACACCCTGTTAGCCATTTTTTTTTAAAAATGTAATAAAATAGAATATTAACAACAAATTATTGTTTAAATATTATTTTCAACATTATATCAACTATTTAAACAATAATTTGTTGTTATTTTTCTAATTTATTACATTTTTTTTCTAAGTTGGCTCACAGGGTGTTTCGAATCGAAATTCCATCTTCTTAAAAAAATGTCTCAATTCGATTTTTCTAATTTTTTAAATACAAATTAAAAATTGATTATAACTTGGTCTTGATAATTATAATTATTAAATTATTATTTTTATTAAAATAAAATAAAATTTCTTTTTTTATTATTATTAAAAAATAAAATTTAAATATATTTACACCTTTGATTATAATAATAGGCACAATTTGAAATAATAATTTAAACATTTATCATTTAAATAATAATAAATTTTTTATTATTATATTATTTTCTTTTCATTAAATTTTTATTTTGTATATATACATTGAGACGTGATGATGAGTGGCATAATAAACACTAAGTGAAAAAATAAAAATATAAAAATTTATTTATACATACTAATTGAAGAAACAACCACACAAAATTTTGCAAAATTAAAAAAATATTTTTTATTATTATATGCTACTTAAAAATTATTCATTTAAAAAACTTGATAAATATATAAAATTTTAAAATTATTAAAAACTTAATTAATTTATTAGCCAAAAAATAATAATAAAAAAATTAAATAAAATAAGCCTGAGGCTTTTAGAAACTTCCTGTTGACTGTATATATTAAATTGACACACAAATAAATTGACTTAAATATATTAGAAAATATAAAAATATAATTAAATTTACTTGTCAAAACAGCAAAGAATAATGTTTATTTTTTTGTTTATACAAAACAAATAATATTGTAAAAAAAAATATTAAAAAATTATATGTATATAGGTGTTATCTAGACCGGAAGTCCGGTTTATTTTTCTCAAAAAAAAAATATATAAATTATTTAAAATTCAAAAAGAAAAAAGAATAATAAAAAATAATTTTGTCAATTTTTTTAAACTGAGTTGAATATAAATTATTTAACATAAAAAAAAAAATAATAAAAAAAGTTAAAGATTGCAGTTGTTAATTTAACAAATGATAAAAAAAAAAATTTAAATTGTTTTTATTTTTATTGTTTAAAATGAACTCTGTAATTTAACAGACGATAACGTTGACCTTGAAATATTGAATGAGTGATAGACTGTCTTGTCTTGTCAAAAGTGTGTTTTATATTTTCAACGATAATAATTTGCAATTACATATATAAATTTAAAAAAAATATATTTATTTTTTTTTATATCCAATATAATAAAACGTGCTACAGCCTTTAAATTCTCTCAATAATTTTTTTGTTATTTATTTTTTTTTTTTCATGAAAAAAATATCAATCTATTTATCAAAATAACAAATTATAATTTATATTTACAGAAAATTAATTGTTTATTAAATAAATTAAATAATACCAGTCATAAATATGACGAATAAAAATTAATTCATTTTAATTAAAAAAAAAAAATAGATAAATTAATTGTAGAATTATGTCGCGTCGATTTCCTTTTAATGAATCATTTTTACGACATTAATCTGAAAATGTTTATCATTTTTCATGCAATTATTTTAATTTTCTTTAATTTTTATTAATTTGTTAAATTTAATTACAAAATTGCGTATAAATTTAATAAAAAATTTAAATAATTTTATTCAAAAAATATTGTTAAAAATTGGATAAAAAAAAAGTGTATTTTTTAAAAATTTTTTTTTATAAATATACTTCAAGTAAATCTATTTTTTACACTGATATATTTATCAGATGGTTTTAAGTAAAAAACATGATGATCACCCTAATCCATACACCACGTCTCGTTGAGTTTGTCGGCGCCGCAGTTAAAAACTTGCCATGTCGCGACAAAAAAAAAAAATTATAAATAATAAAAAAAAAAAATTAAAAATAATAAAATTATCTTCAACATTATATAAAATAAAAAAATAATAATAATTATAAATTACAATTAAAAAAAATTTAATTTAATAAAATTAATTTGTTAATAAATTTTTAAAAATTTTTTAAATTTTTTCTGTCAAATTTTATTTATTTATTTCCTCAAGTTGTTATAGTTGAGACACTTAATAATAATATAAATAATAAAAAAAAAATAATAGCAATAGTTATAGATATATAAAAGTTAAAAAAAAAATTTTTTTTAAAACCCATTGCACTTGAATTTTATGTTCCCAAAGGAGGGATACAATTTTTACGATCAAGGGTGTTAAAATTTATGACATTTTTTTTAATATTCGTAAACACACTGTATAACTTGAAATATTAACAAAAAAATAAATAAATATTATAAATATTAAGTAAACTATTAATCATGAAAAAATAAAAAATAAAATAATTATATTAATTTTTATAGCTGCATTTTTTTGAATAATTTTATTAAACAATAAAAATAATATTTAAGGTTTTTTTTAAAAATTTTTTTTCAACATAAAAATATATAATATTAATCACCCTTATATTTTCAAGTAAATAAAATAAAGACCAATGCACTCTGTAGTACAAATAAAAATACAAAAAAAAAAAAAAATTGAAATATATATATTACCAAGGGTGGACAATTGACCAGGGAGAGATTAGACAAACTATAACATAAAAAAAACAAAAAAATAAATAAAATAACGAGCCTACCCCAAAATGAGGAAAAAAAAAAAATCAAAGAAATATATAACACGACCTAGCTTGATGCCATATTGTACATTGATAACATATATATACTCACTAATACGAATAAATATTTTTAATTTACTAGTGTTAAAATAAAGGGGGTTGTAGAACCCTTCGTGATGTTAATATCGATCCAACTTTTTGTCGATAAAATATATCTATATGTACGATAGGATAGTGATACCTTTGGGGTTATAAAATAAAAATAAATATATATATGCATATTTTGTGCAATTTTTTTTTTTTTTTTTTATATAAATAATATATATGAATATTTAAAGGGAAATTTACTTTGACACGCGTTACATCTCATTTTTATCAACCCCATTTTACAGCAAAAATTTACAAAAAAAAATATATTTTTTTTTCTATTTAAAACAATAAATATATAAAATAAATGTTGTATTATTTTTTTTTTTAATAATAATTATATAAATTATTTTGTAAATTGGTTAAAAAATTAATTAGTTAATTGATTGAATCAAATTTCATTGGTAAATTAATAAAGGGGTTAATTAAAATTAAATTTTTAAAAAAATAAAAAATGATGAATTAAAAAGACAATAGTGTGGGTTAATTTTTTGTTAAATAGAAAAAAAAATTTGAATTTATAAGATGGATTTGTCGACATGGTGCTTCTGGTTCACGGTCAACGTGCGTGCGGCCCCTGATAGTCTGGGCGTCGGGACGCCCGGCGCCATGTTTCTACACCCTACAGCTTCTCATACCACAAACTCGTAAATATATTTAATTTATATTTATATTTATATACACTAACAATTTAAAGGTAAAACTAGGTATTTTTAAAATTGCATTAAAAAAAAAAAATTATTAAAATTTAATTTATTAAAATATAGTTTTGTTCTATTTTGATTTTGAAAATAAAACATTTTTTTAAATAAAATTAATATTTAAATTATGCATGTATTGTAATTTTTAAAATAGTAAATTTATAAAATTTTATGATAAAGATAAATATTATATTTAAATGACTTAATTTTTTTAGTTTAAAATTTAATTTTTTTTTTAAAAAAAAAAAAAGCTTTACTTGTGTAAAATACTTTAAAAGCAATTATAAATATTTTTTATTCATTATATTTTTAATAATAATTTAAAAATTTTTATTATGTTGACAAGTAAATTACTTGTCTAAAGATATAATTGCAATTTATACAACCAGAAAAACTTGTAACTAAATAACCACGTGTTTATATTACGCAGTGATTTAATCTCGTTGAAAGCTGATAACAAAATATATAAACAATAAATTAATAAAAAATATAAAAATTTTAATTATATATATATTTTTTTCAATTTAATCATATTATTATTATTAAATTATTATTTTTTTTTATCACGTTTAAATATATTGATGAGTTTCGAGTCCGATCTTTCCAAGATTCTAATTTTTTCAATTTTTTTTTGATTTTTCAAAAAAAGAATGCCACCCTGGTCGATTTACCTAACCATTTCAAATATTTTTTACCAAATAATTTAATTATTAATTAATAAAAAAAAATTATATATATATATATATTAATACAGTGTTAAATAAAATACATGTAGTAAATTTGTTGAAGTAAAACTTAATAAAGTAACAAGTTTTAAATGCCTCAAGGCACCATGAAAAAAAAAAATAAAAATAAAATAAAAACATGAACATTCAAATGAACACTCTGAGAATAATTCAACCTCGATATATAATACAAATATATTTTTTTTCATTTAATCACAAAATTACACGTATTAACCATCATATGTATATAACTATGATTTTACTAGATGCTGCATATATATATTTTTTTTTTATTATTTTTATTAACTAAAATCATAAATGTTGGCGTGGGAAGTGAGCCGTTAATGCAATTGACTCTGTATGACGGTGGGAGTTAAAATATATATTATTTTTTATATAAATATATATAAATATATATGTGTTAGTTTAAACTGCATTTGCTTGTTGAATGATAATATCTCAGTGAGTATATAAAAATATAAAATACATGTAAAATACATCAGGGAGTTGTTACATCATAAATAAAAAAAATACAAATATAATAATCTCAGTTAAATTATAATTAAAATATATATTAATCAATAAATCGACATAATCATCAATATATATTTATGCAACTTGAATTATTTATTAAAATAAATATTAAATAATCATAAAAATATACAATACTATTATATTTTTACAATTTACACATCATTAAATAATAATTTAATCATCAAAAAAATATAAATAAAAACAATATGAAAAATAAATATAAAAATTAATAGCATGATTATTAAGCATAATGTTTGATAAAAAAAAATAATAATTTATATATATAAAATTTGAGTGTCATTAATGAAGAAAAAAAAAAATTTTTATTACATTTTTTGCAAATATATTTTACCCCAAATGCCATTACAAGACCCTTCCAATTATCTTTGCAAAGAAAAAACAATCTTGATTTTTTTTTCTTTCTTTATATTTTTATATCAAGCTATAAAGTAATGTCTATAAGAAAATTATATAAATAAAAAAAAATAAGATGAGATATTATCTCACCTAAGAGTTAAATAATTTATATAATAAAAATTCTAAAAATATTTATGTAAATAAATAAATAAATAAAAAATAATAATAAAACAAGGATAAATTATAATATTTTTTTTTTTTTTTTAAATAAAATATAAAATTTTTTAAAATGCATAGTTAAATATATTTTATATAAATAATTCATAAATAAATAAACAAAAATAGATATTATTAATATAAAAAAAAAAAAAAAATAATATAATCATCATCAAAATAATATTATAATTCAAGGTGTTAATAATTAATTAAATATAAAATAAAAATTGATATGTAATTAATCAAAACTACTTGCTGTCATTCTATTGTTAAAATATTTATATAATAATTTAATAAAAAATATATAATTATTGATATTTATAAAACATTGTTAACATATGAGATCACAAATAAATGACTTTCTTTCAATTGTTGTAATAATTTCTTGGTAAAACGCACCTTTGTATTTCAAGGTGGCATTTATGATTAAAAGGTTTACATGACAAAATAATATTTTTAAAATATCATGACTATTAATAATCATTGACCACCAATGTTAATTTATCTCTTGATATTCCACGTGTTTTTAAAAATATATATCTTACATCTGTAATGTGTATAATTACAAATAACAGAATATGACAGAATAACAATTGAAATGTGTGATTCATATTGTAATTGAAAGTTTATTATTTTATTATTTATATTTTCAAGTATATAATAAAACATTGACAATAAAATATATTATTATAAAAATATATATAAATTTAAATGCAAAATTTAATTGTTATTTTTTAATAATACATTTATAAAAATTAAAATTTATTTATAATTAATTTGTAAAATATATTTTTTTATTTAATTTATATTATTTTATTATTTTTAATAAAAATATATTTTCAATGTCATTTATTTATTTTGTTTTATTTTTAAATAAATATTTATATATAAATTTTTTTTTTTTTTTTTTTTATTATTTTTATCTTTACAATTTTTTTTTCCACCCACTTGATTGATTAAGTCTAAGATCAAACAAAAAAATAAATATAAAATACAACTTTTGTTAACTTGGCTATCAACAAATATATTTTAAAATAAATATTATTAAATTTTAATATAATTTAAATTTTAATAATAATAATAATAATATAATTTTTTTGAGAAGCCAGTTGCTGGTTTAGTTGATGATCGATTGGCTGAATGAATATTTTTATGGGGAAATATATTATATATACAAGGGGGATATTAATGGGGGGCTAAACACCCACGTTATTTTCCAGGTGTTTGAGATTAATTTATACAGTTTGATCAGTATATTTATGTGTGTTAAAAAATAATAATAATAAAAGCCACAATAAATATATAGTCTATCATATTTTATATTTTTTTAAACTAAAAATTTAAATAAAAAATATTTTAACAAATGATTTTTATATTCTTTGTATAAAAAAATATATAATTTATCAAATAAAATGATAAAAAAAATAATAATTTTTATATAGTTTTTTTTTTTTATAAATTTATTTATATAAGTTTTGTGTCTTTTAATGTAAAACGTTTCTTATTTTTTATTTGGCAAGTAATTAATTTTGGGTGGTACTTTGAGAACAATACTGAGAAAGATTGGATTGGCTGATTTTAGTATCAAACTATCATTGGTTAAAAATTACCAAAGTGAAGCCAAATAAACTTTCTTAGTCATCATGCTGAATTTGGCAGAGTTTGGCATTGTTCCAAAATTAACGGTGAAAATTTAACTATAAACTAAAAGGAATCATCTTGTCTCAATCAACACTGTCAACTTGATCAAAATCATTTTATTTTTTTTATTTCATCTATATATATATATAAAAATACATTATCAATTTTAAAATTAATAAAATATATAAAAATAATCCATCAGGATATTTAATAATTTTAAAAATAAATAAAATATATTTATATTTGTTACATTTTATGTGTTTAAAGTGCATTGCAGCATATGAAAATATATAAAAAAAAAAAATGTATTAAAAATAATTCACCATGAAAGATTTTAACGAGAGAGACTGTGGTTACAACATATTGTCCAGTGTTTACGAGACATGCCGAGGTTATTTATTTATTTATTTATTTATTTATTTTTTACAAGAAAAAAAAATAAATAAATAAAAAAAAGGGTCAGTGAGCCAGGGACAGTATAAATCCAACAACTGGACGATAAAATAAATGAATAATTTCTTTTTTTTATATATTTTTTTTTCAACAAGAGAAATGAATAAAATAAAATATAAAAAGTAAAAACTTTAAATTTATATTTTAACATAAACAATTTTCTGGTAATTTTATTAAACCCTTAAACCACTTATCATCATCAACAATATTATTATTTTCAATAAAATTTAAATATCCATATAAAAAAAAAAAAAGAAAAATAAAATTTATTTCATTGAAAAAAAAAAAAAAATTATTACTCCAAATATTTTTTAATTATTTAAATATTTTAAATTAATAATTAAATTATTTAAATTTATTTTTATAAAAAAATATATATATATATATATTTATTTATTTATTATAAATTTTAAAAATATAAATAAATTAATTTCTCACTTAAATTTAAGGGGTCTTGCGGGTCCTATTGAAATGTAAATTAGAAATTTTTTTAATATTTATTACATTGAGCAAAACGAAGCCGACGATTTTCAAGATGAGGGTGGTAAAATGTCGGATTCTTTTGAACAAAATTGTGACAGAAAAAAAGGTCATTGACCCCCATGGTTTGTTCTTCTTTAATAATATATATTTTTTTTTATATCACAAGTTTATTATTATTGTTTTATTTTAAAGATACAGTATATCTATCGTTGTCGTGTTCAAAAAAAAAAAAAGGGTCCATTCGGGTCCCATTTTATTTATTTATGTATTTTTTTTTTTTTCAAACAGATCTTGGTATGTCAGCTGGTAATATGTGCTGACCCTTATTGCAATAATAAAACAGCAATGTGTGCGGGCCCACAAAATTACTCTCACACTTTGTGATTTTTTTTTTATTTTTACTAAAAACCTCCTCTTCATCTTCCTTTTTTTATATCTTTTTATCATGATGATGCTGTACCCTTTCTACCCATCACTTTTACAAATTTATTTCCCAAAAAAAAAAATTACTAAAAATAACTTTAAATCATAATAATTTAAAATAAAATATATTATTAAATTAATAATTTAAAATAATTAATATTTTATTAAACAACAATATAGATCTTAAATTTTTGTTAAATTATCTGTTCATTAATACTGATTAATTTATAAAAAAATAAAAAAAAATAAAATAATCTTGTTGATTTAAAATTATTATAAATATAATTTTAAATTATTATTATTATTTTATTTATACATTGAATAAAACCTTGACACTAATTTCAACATTAATTAATTATTATTATTATTTATCATTTTTTTTTTTTTTTAATTCTTTAAATTTATATTAACATGAAAATTTTAATAATAAAAATTATTATTATTATCAATTTATTTATTAAAATATAAATTACAATATATTATTATGACTTTTTTTATTATTATAATTATTTTATGTAAATAAATTAAAAAATAGAATTTCATTAGAAATTAAAGTGAATGTAGTGGTTGAATAGTTGTGGATAAAATGTGGATTTTACTGCACAAAAATATATCATCACCCCCTGTTTCAAAGTAAAATGAAGAAGGGTGTATATATAGTTTACCAAACGACTTGTATAGTTATATATATTTTGGGGGTTGAAAGGGGGTTGAGGGGGTGTAGAATAGACCAGAAAATAGGGGCTGTTGTAGTTTTACAACATAAAAAGAGACGAGGTTGTGAAAGCGAAACGAGAAGGGAAAAATATATTATATATATATATGTAAAAAAAAAAAAAAAACCCTTCAAGGGGGTCCTGAGAGTCCTGGGTATTGATTTTATATTGGACCTTAACTTTACTTTAACTTAACTCCTACAAAACTATATAATATATTCTTTTTTTTATTTTTTTTTTTTATATATCATTGATGTTTCCCTTGTATATATTTAACTTGCGTGTGTGAATTTTTTAAATTTAATATCATATTTTAAAAAAATAGCACATGCATGTTGTATTGAATTTAACAAAAAATATAAAATTATTTATTCATATATTTTGGTGATAATGGTAAGAAATAAATGTCATTTTTTGTTTTGCATTTTATTTAATGCACTTTGATAAATTAGTTTAACCATTGAATCAAATTTTAGGATTATATTTTTATTATTATTATTATTTACACAAATACTTGAATATATTTATTTAAAAAATTATTTTTATTAAATATATTTTATTAAATTAATTTTCACCCTTGTTGAAAAAATTTATTCATAAAAATATTTTACTTTTTATAATTTTATTTATTAAATAAATATTTTCTTTTTTATTATAAAAATTAAATTTAAAATTTTTTGTAATATTGTATATATTTTTAGTTTATTTTAATTTTATATTTATATTTAAATTATTTATAAAGGAAAAATTAATTTACTTGTTTATCAAAATATTGATAAAATTATTTCCTCAACTAAATAAAATAACAAGATAAAAATATTTTTTATGCACATATTTTTTTTTTTTTTTGTTTTCAATTGTTATCTTTATTCTTTTATTTGATATATCTATTTGACATTATTTTTAGAGTATAATTTATAAATTTAATGAGAAGAAAATATTGAAAAAAAAAATTGGTAATTTGAAGAAAATAATTGAGTGAATTATTGTTTGTAAATTTTATAAAACATATCTGTATTGTAAATAATTTTTTACAGTAGCAATTTAAATTTACAATTTGCGGTTTAAAAAATTGAAAAAAAATAATTTAAAAATTGATAAACAATCTTCTGACAGTAAATTTTTTCATCATATTTTATTAAAAAAATATATAAAATCAATAATTTACAATTACAAACAATTACCAATGTCTTCAAGTTAATTTAAAAATATTAAATTTATATATATATTATTTTATTATGTGAAGAAAAATAAAATATAAAAAAACAAAAATTTTATATTTTCTTATCTTTTTACAAGTCGGTAGATGACTTTGGTATTTATCCGTCACAAGATGGATAAATCTTATACAAGTTAAACTTGAGTGAAAAATAAGAAAATAAAATAAATAATCATCGGCACAATTGCTTTGATGTATTTACGCAATATTAGTATATATCAATGTGACATTAAATTTACACACACAAATTAAATATATATTTATTCTCAAATCATATGACCGAGTTTATTATTGTGCGACAAAAAAAATATATATATGCATATCTATTTTAATCTATAAATAATTTAATTTTATTTTTATATTATTAAGTAAATTGATAAATAAAATGAATTTATTTTTATATATTTTTCAAGTAAATAACATCAAAATAAATATTAAAAAAAAAAAAAAAAACAAGTAAATATAATGTCATTGATAAGTTGAGTTATCGAAATTTGGATATTTATTATTGTAATTATTATTATTTAGACAAAATGATTTGAAAAAATTTAAATAATTATTTGTTTTTATTTTTTAGATAAAATAAAAAATAATATTTAATTTTAAATTTTTCTAAATACAATTAATTATAATTACTATAATTTGAATTTTATATTTGAGATGAGACAGTGTTTTTTTTTTTATCAGTCTGGATGATATTTTTGATAAATTTTTAAAAATATTATTCAAATATTGATTTATTTGTATTATTATTTTGATATAAAAATTGAATTTTATATTTTTAAGTTAATATTTTATTGGCACGTTGATAATGTAGGCTAATATTGATGAAAAAAAAAAGGAAAAACAAAATTAATCATCATTGCTTCTCTGAGAAAATGATACCTATATGTTTGCCAAATAAAAGGGATCAAATTCTACGAAAAATTCAAGTTTGATACACATAAAAATTATATATTTAATTTCATATGTGTATATTAAAATAAAAATATATATCTTGATGTGTTTACAAGTGAGCCAAGTAAATACTTTTGCATCAAAGATAATTTGAATCTATAAAACATTTTAAACGAGACACCAACATATTTGATGTGTCTTTTATAAATTTTTTAAAATAAATATATATATTTAACCGCAAGTATCTTTATAAACATAATATTATTTTTTAAATTATTAAAACTTGTTAAAAAATATTTTAATAATTACGAATTATTTTTAATTTTATTTATCATTAACATAAATATTTTTGATGATTTTTTTTTTCTGTTTAAAAATTAAAAATTGTAAATTTTTAATTCAATTTATTTACCAATAACAATAAAATAAAATAAAATATTAAAATTAAAAAAAAAAAATGTATAATTTATTTATTTATTTATTAAATTTATTCAGTTATTTAATTTATTTATTCATAAATTTATATTCAACAATGTATATATTATATTTAATTATTTATAATTGTTTCATTTGAATTATACATATATATATATTTTTTATTTCTTTAATCCCAAAAATGGTATGTGTATTTGCAACAACAATATGCAACCCGGATTGTATATTATTAAATGCATAATTTATAAAATATATGAGAAAGTTTGTCACACCTGGTGGAACCACCGTATGTTGCAAAATACTTGGCAATTTATTGTCATCTGGTTAAATTCTTATCATTTTTAAATTATTCATAAACTCAATATGACATTATGCAATTTTATATTAGACTGATATCAAAAACAGCTGCTATATTTATTTTTATTTAAATAATATAATTATTAAAACTATCAACAATCTATTTTTATATTATTTAAATTTCTCCTCATTAAATTATACAATTTAATTTAATTTTTTTTTTTTCAAGGAAAAAGTCAAAAAATATAAAAAAATTATCAATTGACATTAGAAAACTAAGCAAAAAAATATTTAAATAATTTTAAAAAACGTCATAATGACTTATCATAAAAAAATAAATGATTTTTCTTTTTAGATTTTTTTAAAGAATTAAAAAAAAAATTACAACGGAAATAAAAATTTAGTATTATTTATTTATTTATAAAAACTTGATGATATTTAGTTTAAATAATTAATAAATAATATTGAAATTATAAAATGAAAAATATTAATATAAATATTTAAAAAATATATTTGATAATTTAAAATTATTATTAGAAAAAAATTATAAATATCAAAAAATGCACGTGATAATTGAGAATGAGTCATAATATAATGAGTTTGTAAATATTCATACCATCTTGGTATTGCAATGTAACATGTATTGAATGATTTTGTACAAATATACTCAAGTGAGAGGTAAAAAAAAATAAATAGATATATATTTATTTTTTTTTATTATTTTTTGAAAAAGATACTCACGCGATCACCTCTGTATGACGACACAAATATTACATGTACACACAATCAATGACGTACATAATATTTCAAAATTTATTTAAAAAAAAAAAATATATATATTTTATTTATGTAGATACTAAACTAGTATTCTAAAAAAATAATAATCAAAAAATATTTTAATTTTATTGCTTATCAATTTATAAATTATATAGTAAATGTATTTTTTTTTTTTTTTTTTTTTTGATTCAATATTTTTTTGGTATAAAAATTTATTGATATATCTGTATGTAAAGAAAAAAAATTGAGTATTTTTTTTTTAATACTGTTATTGATATTCAAGATAAATTGAAATATGATAAACATAATAAAAAAATAAATTCAATTCTCAATGTGATAAGACAAACAAGGTCGAGAGTAAGTAACAAAAATATGTTTACTTTTGATTCTTCATCACCAGACATATACACAATCTAAAATTAATAAAAAAAAATAAAAAAATAAAAAATTATATATACTATTATTATTTGTATGTATATATATATATATAATTTTTATTTTTCTTTGTTTTATTTATCAGGATAAACAATCAGGTGTTTCATTGATTACACTTGTCTTTTGTGTATTGAATTATTTTTTTATATATTTTTTCATAATAATTGAATATTTATTTACTATAATATATTACACAGTTGATTCATTGATTTAATGACAAATCAATAAATATTAAATTAAAAAAAATTGCAATTATAAATAATAATAATAATAGTAACAAGTTTTTTTTTTTTATAAAAATCAATGTCAATTTTTAATGACAAAATTAATAAAATATTCAAACAAAAAATTAAAAATTCAAAATAAATTAATATAAGTTTTTTAATTTATATAATTATTTAATTATTTATAAATATTTGCTAAAGAAAAAAAATTAGATAAATAATTAAATGACTCACTTAAATTATCAACGAAAAAAAATAAAAAAATATATATTACATATATTTATAACTTGTATAATGCAGTTTTGACTCACAAAATAAAATTCAATTAAGTTGGCAAAATTTTATGACTCATATTATATAAAATAAAAATCATGAAATTCGATGATCTATAAATCTTGATAAGAAATTATTTAAAAAAAAATTAAATATATAAAATTTATAAATTAAAATAATAAAAATGTAGGTCATAAAAAGTTTAAATATTTATTCAAACATTTATTTGATTTCAAAATATAATAATAATATTATCAATAATAAAAAAAATTTTCAAATAAAAAATAAAATTAATTATTTAAAATTTATATGACTCATTTTATATATGTCATATACGTCATTGAGTTAATTTTAAAATAAAAAAATAAAAATATATATTTATATAAAATGATCAACACTAGTTATGAATGAATATTTTCCAAGAAATTTTAACTCATGAATAATGATTGATTGTTAATTAATTTTTACTATAACAAAAAAAAAAAAAAATTTTTATAAAATTTTTTAAATAGTTTATATAGTTATATAAATTTAAATAAAATTATAATTTTTTTATCTCCAATTGTGTTTATGATAAAAAATATATAAATAAAAAAAATTATTTTTATTAATTAATATGTAAATAAATTTATAAAATTTATTTTTAACTTTCCGGATGAGATAAAGTAAAAAAAAAATTGTCTCTCAAATAGTAAATCCTAAATTTTTGTCTATTTAATAAAAAAATGATAAAAAAAAAAAATTCAAGTAAATAAACTGGAAATTTAATTTAATTATTTTCACAATTTAAATAATATTTTTCAAGTATTATATTGTTGTTATTTATGTGGTTATGTAGGTTTTTTTTTTTACCGCAAAATTGTACATAGAATAATGCATGCAAATAAATAAATTCAAAAAAAAAAAAAATAAATAAATAAAAAAATTTCCCATTCGAGGTCAAAGACGCAACAGGTGCCAACAGGTAGACAAGGGGATGACGACCTGGTGAGTCACCCAGTACGGGGTTGCTCTGAGAATGTCGATTACTTCCTCTTTCATTTTCTTATAAATTTTTTTATTTTTTTTCTTTTATTATCATTCTTTATTTTTTTTCAAATAATATACATTTTTCATCGTTTTTTATCATTTAAATTTTTATTCTATTATTTTTTTATTTTAAATCGGTAAAAATTCTTGGTGATCCCGTTTATTTATCGGTTTTTTTTATATATAAAAAAAAAAAAAAAAAAAAAAATGTAAAATTCAAAAGTTCCGATCGTGACACACAGTGAACACTTTCGCACCGGGATATCCCCACAATTTATATATACAACGATTATATCTACCTTTAAATATGACTCACTATTTTTTTACCTGCAAATTTATATCTTCAATGAAATAAAATACTCAAGTGTGTATATAATATGAGTAAGAATTGAAGATATATACTCGTTGAGTAGATTTATTCAATGACATAATATTGATGGGATAAAAAAATTAAATTATATCCATCTAAGTACAATATTGATTTAAAAAAAAAATATAATCTAGGACAATCAATTGCTTTGAATATACTGTAGATTTATTTATTATTTACATATAAAATGAATTTTTTTTTTAAATTAAATATTTAAAATTTTTCTTTATAATAATTTATGAATTGAAAAAAATCTAAATTAGCAAGTAGTTTTAGTAAATTTATATATACCAATGAATTTTTTTTTTTTTTTTTTTTTTTGACAATGATTTTAGCATTTCAGTGATTTGTGTGTTTTCGAAGAAAGACAGGTATTATCTTTTTTTTTTTTTACCTGTTGACTTGAAATTTTATGCTTTGAAATTGATTTTTTTTTTATTTTTGAAAGATTTCTTTCTTTTTTCATGGTTTGTATAGAAAGTATAATAGACAAGGTTTAATACTGGGAAAATATAAATATAAAAAAGAAACAAATTTACAAAATAATATATACATGTTAAATTATTATATTTAAGTATTTTAACATTTTAATTTAATTATAAAATTATTATGTTATTGAGTAATTGAGTATTATATATATTATATTGTAAAAAATTTGTGGGTGGATTGATGTGACCTTGTCACTTGGCACAATGTTTATATAAAGTTGCATAAAATATATAAAATTTAAGCATTATAAAAATTTATTTTATTGTGAGTTTATAAATTAACATATAAAAGAAAAAATAAATAAAAAAAAAAATTCTCCGGAAATTGAAAACCAAAAGAATTCAATGAGAACCTAAAGGTAAATTTTTTTTTTTTTTTTTACAGTTTTTTTACAGATTAATATACATATCTTTAGAATATATTTTTTTAAAACAATTTTTTCGTAGAAATAAAATTGCTATTGCTTAAAGCATCAAAAACTCTGACTCATTTTAAATGAAACATAAAATCACAAAGTCAAAAAATAAATAAAATAATAAAAATATAATAAATTAATTAAAAAAATTTATTATTTTCATTGATAATTAAATATCAATTTTTATTTGTTATTTAAATAATTAAAAAAAATATGAAAATGTCATCAAGTTTTCGGAATAAAAAATAATAAAAATTTATAATTCGATTTATTTATAATTTATAAATAAATATTTAATAAATTTATATAACATTTTAAATAAATTTTTCTTTTATGAGAAAAAAAAATTAATGTCATGTAAATTTGATGCAAATTAAATATTTACAAAATTTTATCCGAATAATAACATGTAAATCTGTCTATTCATTGAAATTATAAATGTGAGTTCTTGTTCCATTGTAATACAGGTACAAGGGGTCGAAAAAAATCAAGAATTTTTTTCATCAAAATGTAAAATAGAAAAATAAAATTGAATTTTCTGTAATTTCTTATTTTTTTATTTTTTTTTTTATCCTGACTGGTTGCGTGTTTATTCAACAGATAACATCGCAAGTGGCATAGACAGGTAAATGAATTATAAAAAAAAAAATAAAAAAAAAAAAACCTATATTTTCAAGGTAATTTTTAATATTAAAAAAAAATTTTATGCTTTTGTCCAGTTTTTTTTTTTTTTAAATATTATTTTCAGTTAAATGTTTGAGTTATTTATTCAATAATGGGTTACAGAGATGAGAGGCTTTGTCAACCTCTTAAGAGGGTAGATAAAATTCGATCAAGTCAAAAAAAAAAATAAAAAATATAATATGAAATTTAATGCCTCGATGTATTTTAAAATAGATATGAGAATAGTAAATTACTCAAAGTCACACCTGCATGAAATTTTTCATCTGACATATTGACATCAAATCGTGGGTTTGACATGTCTATAATCAAAAATGCTCGCTCATCTTTTTTTTTGACTATTTTTTTATTCTTTTACATATGAAAAAAAAAAGGTAAATAAATATAAAAAATATTTAATAAATTTTTTAAGTAAAAAAAATAAATAAAAAGAGTTTTAAAAAGATTGATTTATACGTACAGATAAAGGTCATGAATTTTTTGAAATATGAGAACAAAAAAAATTTTATATATATTGAAAACTATTGATCTTTACCAATGAAATTATATAAAAAAAATTAATATTTTATATAATTTAATTTAATTTAAAATTTTTTATAGGGTTGTTATTATATTTATAAATATTTTTAGGTTTAAAAAAATAATAATAATATATTAATGACTTGATATTGTATTACTGCGATGGGATGCTTTTAAAACAGTTTGCCAAAAGTATTCATTAAAATTTAGAGTAAAAATTTCCAAGAAATATCAACTGGCACAAGCCAAAAAATTTTTAAATTTATTCCTGCTTGATCAGTGAAATACACAAAGAAAAATTTTTATAAAATATATACAATTGTAAATAAATTATAAAATTTTTTATTGTTTTTTCATTTTTTTTTTTATCTAAAAATGATATTTTTTAAAATATATTTTTAAATAAACCATAAAAAAAAATATGATTATTTTTATTTTAAAATTATTATTATATTTATTTCTTCATCTGTATGGTTTTTTTTTTTTTTTTTTTATATATTTTCAAATGCAGAAATCATGTTGAGTGCAAGGATACATTTCTTATGCATTCCATATACGAACTACCATGGCCCCATTTCGACAATTTAGTCAAAGCCACACATGTAAAATTAAATAAAAATTAAGATTAAATAAATATTTTATTTTTATTTATATTTAATCTCAACGCAATCATTAAGATTAATTTTGTAATTTAATTATAAACGGATATTAATTATAATTAATTTTTTTTTTTGCAAAGAGATTAAATAATTTGTAATTTATAAATTATTTTTTATTAAATTAATATAATTGATAAATAAATTAAGTAAGGGTTTAAGAAGCTTGATAATATGAATTCACAAAAATGCAAATATCCGGGATCAGTTGATGACATATTGATTTCATTGTAAATCGATACGTCAATGTTTAATGAGAGGAAACGATCATATGGCAATATAAAAAAATATAAAAAATAATTTAAAAAAAAAATATAGTAACACGAGTCTTTATATTATATATTTATTTAAAATTTATTTATTTATTTATATTTTATCATACAAACTACGCCATCTGTTTCGATTTTTATTTCGAAATATTTTGAAAAAATAATTGTAAATTTCTATTTTAACAACAATCGAACAAACAGTATCAATAATCAATCGATAAAACAGTTGATTTATATATTTTTTTTCAAAAATAATATGAAAAACAACCTACGACAAGTGAAATTTGAAAGTTCAAATAAAATAAAAGTATTTTATTTTTTTTAATGACAAAAAAAAAAAAAAAAAATGATATTCTTGAAAAAAATTATGACTCATATTATTCGAAGTAAAAACTTTCTTTTTACCTACGTCAATCGTTTTTCAATTATCCAGTATTTTTAAAATATAAAAAAATTTAATTTTTTAATAAATAAAATATTGATATATTAAATAATAAAATATTAATTATAAATTTACAAATTAAAATATTATAATTAATTATTTTAAAATAAATAAATTTTATTAAAAATTTTAAGTTTATATATTTTTCCGGATGTTGATAGATTAATTTTCCGGTTTAAATTCCAATGATATATTAATTTTTTAAATATAATTATAATGTAATTCATTCGCACATATCAAATGTATATTAATATATAATATATATTAAAAAAAAATATGCAAAATTGTTATGTAAATCGAGCGTTCATCATCAAATCCCGCTAGTCAGTTTTCTGTGTCAAATAGCTGTATATACAAATCCACTACCACCACTTATTTTTATTATTAATTTTTTTTTTATATTTAAATTATTTATTTATATTTATTCATATAAAATTATGCATTTTTAAATATCTATGGAATTTATTCAATGACGTGAAAAATTCATTGACAAGGACGAATTTCTTTGACTATTTTCTTTCTCAAAATTTATATATAATTATTAAAAAAAATAATAATAATAATAATAAAATTTAATTAATTATATTATATTGTTTAAATAAATATAAATATAAAAATTGACAAATGACAAGGTTTGTTGAACATGTATGCTTTATTATTTTGTGAGAAAGTTTACCTAGAAACTCACTTACCTATTAGCCAAAATATAATTTGTTTATTTTTTTATTTTAAATTAATATAATTTTTAAATTATTTATATAAATTTCATTTTTTTTTAAAATTATAATTATATAATTATATTTAATAATAATAATAAAATAAAAATTGAAAGTGAAATTAATAAATTAATATAAAAATTAATTTATTTTGTTAATAAATTTTATTTTAAATGTTATTTGTAAAAATTATCAAAGTGTAATATAATAATAATCAGGTCGAGATGAAAAATGTGAATTCATGGTTAATTTATGATACCAAATAAAAAAAATATAAACAAGCAAAATAAATTGCTGTTAATACCGTTATTACATGTGTGTATCGATTGATTCAAACGGTCCACAATATTATCACCAAAAATGGTAATTAATACTGTATTGACATTGTTAAATAATAAAATAATAAAAAAATTTTTTTTCTATAAATAATTATAATTTAAAAAATAATAATAAATATTTATAAATTTTATATTAAAATAATTATTTTTGTATATTTAAATTGAACTATTTATATTTTTGATTATAACTTAAATTAATATTTAACAATTTTTGCAAATTAAAAAATAGAAAAATAAATAATTATTAATAACAAAAATATATATTGAATGATTAGCAGTTACTTGTTAATAAGAAAAACACATAAATGCATCCCGCAAGTGATACAGTTATGATAAATCTCATATATATTTTTTTTTTTTACCCTGAGATTATACTAAAACCATCATAAATATTATCATCAAGAAATTTTTATCAATAGTATATTATTATTTTTAATAAAATAAACATAATAATATAATTGAAATTAAATTTAAATACAAAAAAAAAAATAAAATAAAATTTATTTGCAAAATTAAAATGTCTATTTTGTTTCATTGTAAAAATTTTTATTATTTATTTATTTAAACTTGAAGACTTTAAAAATTGTTGATTCTGATAGTTATTAAATATTCAAGTAAAAAAATATAAAAATATGTAAACGAGCTTTGAATAAAATCTAACGCTATAAAATGCCAACAGATGAAATAAAAAAATATATATTTATATAAAAAAAAAATACATCAAGTTGATATTTATCAGAAATTTAAATAACTAGGACATTTTAATTTTTCATTATATTTTTTTTAAATATTTATATTTCTTAATTGTATGAGAAATATTTGAAAAAAAAACAAAAATTCCTACATGAATTTTACTGTTTTACAATTATTTTAATATATTTTTTTTCAACAAGACAATAAATTTAATGTTTTTAAATTATATTTCGAAAAAAAAAAAAAAATACTACAAGTTGATTATTGTATACAAAAACAATAAGATAAAATGGAAAAAAAAAAATTAAACCGTTAAATAAAAACTTGCATACCATGAAAAAATTTAACGATCATTTAAATTATCCTGCGAATAAATGGAAATGAAAAAAAAATTATATAGAAAAATAACGAATAAAAAATATATATATAATAAGCACGTGGTGTAGATAAATAATAAAAATAATATTTAAAGTTTTAGTCAAGATTAAAAACACTTGTATACAAACAGGATGTCAAATAATATATTTTTTTTTTTTTATATAATTTTATGATTTTTTAAAAAATCGTCATCCTTGAAGGGCCACGAGGTCGACACACTTATGCATCAATTAATTATACTCAACAATTTTATTTAAAACTAAAGCAATGATAATGATGATGATGATGATTGTAATGAAAAATAAAAAATAAAAAATTAAACAAAATAACATCCGCAATAAAAATTATATTTTAACACAATTTGAGAAAGCTTTTGGGAGAATTATATTGTCGTGTTCAGTCAAGAAAAGAAAGTAAACTAGGGTACAAAAAAAAAAAATAAAAATAAATAAATAGAATAAAATTATCTACTCGATATAACAATGACCTTGAAGACAATTTATTTATATATTTATTTTAAATTATTAACTATTTTTTAATACAGTAAATTTGACCTAATTATATATAATTTTGTTTAAATAAATATTAAAAATTATTATTTATATTTAATTTTTTGTTTTTTAAATTTAATATTGACAAGTAATTTATTTATAAAAATTAAATAAAAATATTATTGATTATTTAAATAATAAATTTACAAATTCACACGGTCTATATTTTTTGGAATAATAATTTTAATAGTTAACCAAATTGATCAATGAATCAGAACAAAACCGTAAATATCACCACAAAATTTTAAATTAAAATTTTAATTTACGATAAGTATATATATATTTTGAATATAATTTAAAAATATAAAAAAATAAAATCAATTTATGTAAAATATGAATGAGTAAAACGAGCAAAAAATAAAAAAATAAAAAATAAAACAGAATATATTTAAGTGAGTAGGTAAAATAACGAAATCATGAGTATAAAAAAATTATTTGTAGTAAAAAATAGTAAAAAAAAAAATATAAATATAAATAAAATGAAAAACAAGAAAAGTAAAATAGTTTATGAAAAAAGGAAATGTATTTATGAATACGCATTCCGGATAAATGTGATACGTATAAATCGTATATATTTAGTGATTGAGGATTGGTCAGTTACATTGAAAATAGTGCCAAAGGTATTCAAGGATTGGACGTACGGTTTACCCCCACAATATTGGGCCCACTCACAGGCTATATAGAAGACCTCTCACGGAATTTCATCTTCAGAACTCAGAGTCAGTGTCAAGGAAATCTACTTGGTAATAACAAAGTGAGTACAAATAGTTACAACGAAGAAAAAAAAAAAAAAAAAAAAAAAAAAAATATATTAATTAATTTTATTTATTATTAAATTTTTTTTTTAAAAAACAATTAAAACGTGAAAAATTAATTAAAAAAAAAATAGAATAAATTTAAAAAAAAAAAAACAAATTTTATTTTGTTAATATTTAATTTAATTAAACAAGTTTATATTTAAATTATTTTTAATTGATAAATTAAGGTGAGTGAAAAACGTGAATAGTTAATAATTTAAATTGAAATTTTTTTTGATAAAATAATAAATAATTTTAATAAATTTTTAAAAAATAATTTTTTGTATTTAAAATTAATTTATAAATTTTTTTTTTTTAATTTTATTGTTAAAATTTTTAAAACAATGATTTGTTTTGTTTTTTTTTTTATTTTATTTTTAATTTAAATGTGTAAAAATATTATTTAAATAAAAAAAATAGTAAAGCTTTTAAAATACAGTTATAAACTAGTTTATATAAATTTTTTTTATTGACTAAGGTACCGTTTACAAAATAAATAAAAATAATTGAAAAATAAATTAAAAAGAAGAAAAATAAAAAATGAAATAATTGCAAATATAATATTAATAAATTTTTTTTTTAAATAAATATTAAATTGATTGATGTTTTAAAAAAGTTAGTGGGTCATGACCCAGTTTTAAAAGTAACGGGATTATATGGGTTCAATGTACCATTCATATATATAAGTGGGCTAACAAGATGATCACACTGTTAGACTTGACTCGTGGCCTCAACCAAGCTGACCTACTTTCATGGTCAAGGCTTTCTGCCACAAGTCAGGTACTCGAAAAAAAAAAAAAAAATAAATAAAAAATAACTCAACCGATTCCCATTATCATCTTCATGATATTAAATTATTCCAAGAATTTTCAAATAATTTTATAATAACCATAGTCAAAGTGATCCTTTCCAAGTAGAAATTTAAAAAAAATAAATAAACTAGTTGATAATTATTTCAATGGATAAAATATAAATTTATCTTTAAAAAAAAAATTAAAATTAAAAGTTAAATTTAAGATAAATATTAAGATTTAGGTCAATTTCACTTAAAAGATATTTTATTTTTACAATCTTCAGTCACGTTATTGTCGTATAAAAATTATAAAGAGTTGGTGAAAGTTAAATTAAATTATAATGAGATAATTAAAATATTAATTAAAAAATTAACAAATAAATAATAATATGATTTTAATGAATAAATTAAATGTTTTTTACAGAATGCAGTACAAAAAATTGGTAGCAATATGCCTAATTGGTTTGACCTTGGGTCAAGCTGCAACAGTACCACAATATCCGGTATATGAACCAAAAAGTATAAGTGAACAATCACATGATAGAATGACAAGTGAACGTAAATATGCTGAAAAACCAAATGCATCTAAAAAAGTTGGTCATGAAGATCTTGAGGATGTATCATCAAATCAAATTCAGGTAATGAAAAAATATAAAAAAAAAAATTTTAAATTTAAAATAAATATAAATATTTAGGATGAGTTTAATAATTATTTAAATCAGGACACTGTTGGAGCTGGTTTTTCATGGTCTAATATTGTTGGAATGTTGATGCAAATGTTGTTGGGTCAGGGAGGAGCTGGTATTGCTGGACCAAGTAAAAATGATATTGAAGATGGTACACCATCAACAAGTCCATGGTCAAATTTATTTGCAGTTGGTCTTAAAGTATTATCAGCAATTCTTGGTGGTAATCAACAATCAGTTGATGGAATTGACAAAGTTGATAATCAAAGTAGTCCCATGCAGGTAAAAATAATATTTTAAATTATTTTTTTGTATATTTATTTCTTCATCTATATATCTTATCTATTATTTATCAAAAAAAAAAAAAGTATTTTCTTTATATCACAATTTTATTTAAAGCATAAAATCACTGATATAAATTATTTTTAAAAAATTAGAAAATTAGAAAATACTTGTAGTTTGCTTTTTTTTTTTATATATATATCTTTCACACTAAATATCTATTTTATTTATTTAATTTTTTTATCTTTAAAAAAAATAAGTTATACTGCTTTCACACGCAACTTGCTTACATTATTTTTTTATTTCTATTAGATAATTAAAATTATAACTCAATTAATTATTGTCACAATTAAAAAAAATTTTTACTCAATGATATTTCATGTAATTGGTAAATTTTCTATTAAAAAAAAAAAACTATTTTCTATTTATTCAAAACTATTGTAAAATATTTTTCTTATCATAAACAAGCAATAGCATATTAGTGTAGATGTATAAATAAATATAGCAAACACCAATAAAAACACATTAAATAAAATTCATAAAATAATGTAAATAATTGGATTTTAAACATAAAAAAAAAACAAACAAACAACAAATCACTGGTGTCGGTTGTTTAGGGAGTTATGACAGCGGTACTGGGTGCCGTTCTGGGACAGGGAAGAAATCCTGAACAGGTGTCAACAATGGCCAAACAAGCCACTGAGGTCAGTAATATAATCTCGCGAAATTAAAAATTAAAAATTAAAAATTAAAAATTAAAAATAATCTGCTTTTAATATATTTATCATTTATTCATCCTTGTAAATAATAATTCAAATATAGCTTTTATCATTTTTTTTTTGTAAATAAAAAACATCAAATTATTCATCAGTAATTTATGAATATATATTTAATATTATAAAAAAATATAATTATTTATCATCAGGGCAAAAGAGTTCTAGGCTAATAATAATTGAGTAAATAATTATTTGATTTGTCTAGTAAAAATATATTTATTTATTTGGAAATTATTTTTATATAAATAAAAAAATATTAGAGTTGTTAATTAAAAAAAAATTTATAAGTTTAATTGATAAATCAATAATTTATTAATATTTAATTAATTTTTTAATAAATAAATATAATTAATATAAATACATATTTTTTATAATTTAATTAACGTATTAATATATTGAAAAATTAAAAAAAAAAAAAAAAAAATATAAATATTTATTTTTAAATAAAATAAAATTTAAAAAACTTTTTCCAGGAATAAATTCCTCTTATTTTTACATAATTGAATTGACCTAGTTAAATTTCTTGGAAAAAAAAATAAATAAAAAATATTAATATCATTTTTTAATTCCAAGAAATTTAAATGCCCATTGTCCCTTTGAATTTTATGTCCCCTTTCTTTTCTCGGAAATTTAAATGCCCATTTTCCCTTTGAATTTTATGTCCCCTTTCTTTTCTCGGAAATTTAAATGCCCATTTTTATTCCAATATATTTATTTTTTTTTTTTGATAAATAATAATTAGTTACATTTAATTGATAATTTATTTATTCAATTTTCATTGAGCTAGTCCTTTTTTTTAAGACGATTAAGACGATTTAAGACGATTTTAAAATAATTAATACTTTTTTAATTAATTACCCAACTAGCATGGAACTCTTTTACCATTTATTATTATTATTTTAAAAATTCTAAATTTGTTATTATTATTTTTGTTTTTTAAATAGTTTATAAATATTGTCGTGAATCTTTTGGATGCTTTGAAAACATCATTTTCACATCGTTCAATGTCAGCTCGTTCACTTGGTAAACGTGATACAATGTCAGAAGCTGCTGTTGCATCAATTTCAATGCTCAAGGTAAATACTATTACAGTATAATTTATAAATTATTTTATATTATAATAATAATAATAATAATATATAAATATTAAAATGAATAGGGTTACATGAGATCAATGAAATCATACAGTATGGAAGGTAAATCAGATGATGAAAATCAATCAGCATGTATGGAACGTGCACTTTGTGAAGCAAGTGCTGAATGTGTTGCAAGTATTACTGGAAAACCAACAGTATTTTGTCAACTTGGATCGTAAGTCAATATTAATTTTACATATGGTATTTTTTACAATATATATTTATAATAATTAAAAAAAATTTTTTTCTTTATAAATAGATATGCAACAAGTTATTTACTTGGAAGACAAAGTGGAGTTAGATTTGAAGCACTTTATGAAGCTGGTAGAAATGGACGTTCAGGAAAAGATTGTCGTCAATTATTTACATCATGCAATGCAATTTAATTTAACAAAAAAAAATCTAATTTTAAAATAATCATTTTATTAGTTAACATTTAATTTGGTTATCACAAATTTTTTTTTTTTTTTTGTGAGTCCATCAAATTTTAAATTCACCATAAAAAAAAATTTACAACAAAGACAATAAGACTTGTTTGATATTACAGCAAACAATTGTGATGGACATAATAATTTAAATTTTCATTCAACATAAAAAAAAAAAAAGAAACTTTAAAATGAAAAAATACTTGAAAAAAAAAAAAAAAAATGCTTGAATACATTTAGATTTGACAAACCTCGAAGCTTAGTTAAATTCATTATTATTTATTTATTTATATTTTTTTTATTTTTACTGAGTTTAACTAAGCCTCGATGATAATTATCAAAACACAAATATTTATTTATTATATTATTAATTTTAAATTAAATTGCGAGACACAGATTATTACAATACCAAAATGGAATTTAATAATCAAGACTTAATTATTATTATATTTTTTTCTCATCTTCATCATAAATTTATCTATTGTTTAATTTATTATTTATTTAATAAAATTAAATTAAATATTTCGTTATTAACGTAGTATTTTAATTTTTATATAATTTTGCAACGAGGAAAAAAAAAAATTCTAGTTTAAAAAGATTTTTAAAACTAGATTGGGAGGAAGACTAGCTTAGAGTTGTTGGTTTTTAATTATGGATTTGATTATTAGCTTAATAATTATCACTAAATTTTAGATAAATTAATTTTTTATTTATAAAAATTAAATTTTATTGTATTATTTATTTAGTGATTATTAAAAAGTTATTGCCCTCCCAGCATTTATATTCAAGAGTTAGAATCTCAGGACGATAATTTTTTTTTTTTTCTTCATTTGCTTTATAATTATTAAATTAAAAAAAAAAAAACAATTCATTAATTACACATCATTTTCTGTATATATTTATAACACAATGACGATTGAAAAAGAAAATTATAAAAAATAAAAAAAATTATAAAAAAAAAAAACAAAATATTTAATTTTTTTATTAAAAATTTTTATTATTTATTTATCAATATTAATATTTATGTATAAAAAAAAATTATTATTTTTAATAAATTAATTTTGTTAAATATTGCAAATAATATTATTTATTATTTTTATTTTAATTTATAAAAAAATAAATAGCAAAAAAAAAAAAAATTCAGGAAATGATATAAAGCTTGATAAAAAAAAAAATGTCGTGACAATCTGGACACCATGACAATCATTAAAAAAAAATATTTATAATTTTTTTTTTAATATGAAAAAATAATTTGAGTTGTGATTTACATGGGCAAGTATCCGGAAAAATTTTACAGTACCTGGACATTCAACAATCCATGAATTATAAAAGAAAAAATTTTTTAAGATTTTAAATTTTTAAACAATGATGATGAAACAAAAGTCATCAGTTAGTTTCTGATTGTCTTCTTGAAGACATTGACATTATTATTAAATAATTGTGAAATAAAAATTTCTATTTTTATTATAACAAATACATGTAAGTATATTTTTAGAGTGACAAATTAATTACATAACTGAAAAAATTTCTAATAAATTAATAACTATTGTTTTATATTATTAAAAAATAATAGTAATTTGATTTTAATTTTAACTGAATGAATTTATTATTATTTTTTTTAAAGATAATGACTATAAAATCTTTACTTCATTGGGGTGGAAGTGATGGTGTTGGTGGTGTTGGTGGTGGTGTTATCAAGTCACACTCAGTACCAGTTGAAAGATGGCATGGAAGTTCATCAGGTTCAAGTCATTGGGAACATAAACCACATGGTCACAGGTAATTATAATAATTAATATTAATTTATTATAAATAAATAATGAATATTATTTAATTTTGTTATTTAATAAAGTCAATGGAAAGGAGGTGGAAAAGGTGGTAGCAATGCAGCACTTAGTGCTTTGGCTCTTCTTGCATTTTTATTTTTTCTTCATATAATGCAACAATCATTGAATGAAAATAATTCAATGACAACAACAACAACAGTTGCACCAGAAGCTCTTATTTTACGTGATAAAATAAGTGTTATTGCTGCAAGAGAACAAGATAATGAAGATATTACAAAATTAAAAAAACAAAAAAATTCAAGAAGTGATGATTATGGTGAATCATTAAAAGGCGATAAAATTGGACATGATTAATTGATAAATTATATTTTTATCATTGATAAATAAAATAACAAATAATTATTTTATTATATCTATATTTTTTATTTTATATTATTTTTCGTTTCAAACGTTATTAATTTATAAGTTCAGATGGTCTTGCCATCTAGCAGTTGAATGTATCAGGTTTATTTATTTATTTAAATTATTATTAATAATAATTATTTTTCAAAATTTTATCTTATTAATATTTTTCATTTTTTTCTATATAATTTTGCATCGCAATTCTTTTTATTTTTATTTGATAATCTTATGTACATAACATTAGAAACATTTAAATAACTTTTTTTTTTTTATTTTAAATTTATTCACGTTTTATATTATTTGTTTTTTTTTTTTTTTTTTAATTAAAAATAAACAATTACATTTATAATATGTATTGCTAAAAGGACAGTCTTTAATGGATGTTTGAGTGAGCATTTTAAAATTTATCATTAAAATTAATTAATTATTTTTATCAATAATTATTAATCAGCTCACACAAACAATACACAAAGACCCAGGCAGGGCTTTGAACAAGGACAATTATATTCCCAATTAATTATTAATAATTTAAAAAAAATAATCAGTTGAATTAAAAAAAAAAAAATTAATAATTTCTTTTAAATTAATATCTTTTTTACAAAATAAATTTCAATTAAAAACAAATGTTTTTTTTTTTTTTGAAATTTTAACAATTCATCGTTTGTATTTTTTGTTTTTCTATTTTATTATTTAATTAATTTTTTAATTATTATATTTTTGAGTCTATTTTATAGTCATTTATATTTTATAAATATAATTTCAGCAGAAACATTAATACTTTTTTTTATTTAATAACAATAGTAATATAAAAAACAAAAATAACTTTTTAAAAATTAATTTTGTTTTATAACTTTGATGGATTAAAAAATTACAAAAAGAAAAAAAAAAAAAAAAAAAACTAATTATTATTTAATTTAAAAGCACAAATATTTTATAATAAATAATTATTTCAAACATAAAGATTTAAAATTAATTAAACCTGAGCTTCAAATAACAAACTAACAATTGCATAATTATTATAATAAAAATTCATATATAAATCACATTTTGTTAAAAAAAAATTCCAATTAAACGTGATTAAATACAAATTCACTCATCACACATTAAAACCGTATTTAAAAAAAAATTAAATTTCATCATTCGCTTATAATTTGAACACAGTGGAGTCATTTTTGTGTTTAAAGAATAATTTATTACAATAAGGGATGGACTTGATTACTTGTTATTATTTTGTAATTACAATATTAAATCACTCAAAAATAAAGTGACAATAAAATCTAATGAGATTTTTTTTTTGAGCAGATAATAACAAGAAAAAGTTTATTTTTATTATTTTTAATAATCATTTAATGACAATAGGATGTGAGGTGTCTATTTTAAAACATCATTATTTTTATATCTTCCAAGAAGATTCATTTGATTAATTTTTGTTTTTGTTAATAAATAATTAATTAATATTAAATTCTTTAACTATATATTTAACTATTCAATTTTAAAAACAAAATCTTATTAATTAATTAAATTTTTAATTATTTATTTTTAATAATATATATATATATATTTATTTTTTTTTTTTCGAGAAATTCCATTGGACCTGCTAAAGGCTTGACGCAAAAAGCGTGATATTTTTTATCTACTCATTTTATAATATTTTTAAATATTTAAAAAAAAATTAATCAATAATTTAAATTTAATAAAATTAATTTGTTTTGTTTTTTTTTTTTTTGTATAAAAAAAATCAGTTATATAATTCCATATCGTTGTATAAATATTTTTAATAAATTGCGTAAAATAAAAAAAAAAATATTTATAAAAAAAAGAAAAAAATTTTATTTATAATTATTAAAAAATAAAATTAAATAATTATAAATTTTTTAAATGATAATATTACTCAGTTCTTGTTAAAATTTTTCTAAATATTTTATATATTTTTGGCGTATTGATTAATTGGCCAAGAAAAAATTCATCGAGTTTTATTTTTATGTTACAGGGAATCTCATTGACCCAATTTAATTGTCGCAAGTCCATTAATATATATATTTTTTTATTCAATTAATTTATGGGCTAGTTAAATTTTTTTAAGAGAATAAAAAGTATAATTTGGGTCAAAATTGTTACGCATAAATTTTGAAATAAATATAATTTAAAAAATGCCAAAACTTTTTGTTTAAAATAATAATTATATTAATAAAAAAAATTCCAAGTAAATAATTAATAATAAATAAATATAATAATTAAAAAAAAATACAAGTTAAAGTTGATGATTATCGTCAGTTTCTTCTTGAGATATGATACTTGATCTATTTGATCCAACATCAAGATCCATTGAAAATGGTTTTATTGAAACAAGTGGTATTTGTGATACTGTTGTATCTTCTAAACTTAAACTTCTTTCCAATGAGCTATCACTGAAAATAAATAAATAAACTTCTATTAAATTAATAGAATAATCATGTTATTAATTATTTAATAATACCCAACCCAAATAGAGAGTTTTTATATTAAATTTAATAAAAAAACTCTCTATGATATTTATAAAAATAATCGTACCAAAATTTTTTTACCTAACAATACTGGCACGATCACCAGAATTTTGTAAATTACAATTTTCACCATTACACGGTCGTTCACCATTATTACTACTACTACTACAAGATGATGTTCTAGTTGTTGTTGATGTTGTTGTTGATGTTGAAGTTAAAGTTGATGATGATGATGAATTTAAATTACTTGTTGATGTTCCTGTTATTGTATCTCTTGTGGAAGCACGTCTTGATTCACCATGACATTCACAACGACATTCTTCTGGTTGTACATAATTATAATTACCTTTATTATCATCATCTGTTCTTGGTATTGTTTGTATTCTTTTAGGTGTTTTTCTACGTTCTGGTATTTCTTCAAAATTAATCCAATTACTTGGATTTTGTACTGATGATGTTGTTGTTGTTGTTGTTGTTATTGCTGTTGTTATTTTTGTTGATGAACGTGGTGGTAATGGTGGTAATTGTGGTGGTGGTGAACTTGGTGATTGTATATATTTTTTATTACAATCAACACCAACACGTCCAGCAAATTCAGTAAATGTATTAACTTGATGTTTACGTGGACTTTTTAATTTAAAACTTTCTTCACGTGGTAATGATATTTTCATTCTATCTGTTCTTTTATCATCATTTGATGTTTGCATTACAAATTCATCAAGAAGAGTTGGATTTATTGGTGTTGTTGATCTTGGTCTTTCAGTTGGTATTGTTCTTTTTAAAAAAAAAAAAAACATTTATTACTTATTCAATAATAATAAAAAATAAATTAATTAAAAAATAAAATACATACTTAACTTCTTGTATACGTTCTTTAACAGGAAGTATTGGTACAGCTGAACTTTTTTCCATTGGTAATGTTGTTGGCACATATGGAAGTTCTTCATCAAAACTTTCTTCATAAAATAAACCTTTTCTTTCATCTGGAAGTTCTTCAGTTGCTCTTGTTGCTTTATTTCTAATAAAATCAATTTCAGAATCTCTTTCTGATTCTGAACTATTATGATCAATATCTGATATAATACTTGATGTTTTACTTTGTTCTTGTGGTTTTAATAAATCTTCAATTATTTTATCATTATCATCAAATTTATTATCACTATTAATTTTATCATTTAAATTAATATCATTTGTATTTAATTTTTTATCATCAATAATATTATCATTATCATTTTTTTTAATTGATTTAAGATTATCTTTATTTTTTCTTTTTGGTTTTACAATATCTGGTTTACGTTTTATTTCAACAAGTGAATCACGTGATGAACTTGATGACATTAAACTAATTGAACATGATGATACACCAGGTATTTTCATTTGTAATTGTTCTAAATTATTTTTTAATAAATCATCATCATTTAATTCTTGATTAATAATTGATGTTGCTGTTGTTGTCATATCAAAATGTTTTGCTGTTTGTATACTTGTATGTGATTCATGTGATGATGTTTTTGATAATTGTGAATCTTTTGATGTACTTTGACAAAGTGTACGTCTTGCTTCATCTTGTAATGTTGATTCAATTTTAGCTTCAGTTTTAATTATTCTTGGAGATGATGATCTATGTTCAATTGATGCTTCAGTTATAATACAACTACCTGATTTTTTTTCACAATCATATTCATCAAGTAATTTTGTTGGTGTTTCAAGTGGTATTGATATACTTTCTGATGGTAATGCTGTTTCATCATAATTTTTATTTTCATTAATATGAATATCAATGTCATCTTCATTCTTATTATTATTATTATTATCATCATCATCATCACCATGAAGACTTATAAATATTGAATCTTCACAACGTCCACTTTTATCATTATTAAATTTAAAATTTAAATTACCAATACTTTCAATTGATTGATTATTATTATCATATGATACTATATCATGTTCTGGTGTACTTTTTTTTCTTTCACGTTTTTTAAATAAATTCAATGTTGATGTAAATACATTTTTATTTTTTGATGATGATGATGATGATGATAAACGTTCATTTCTTTCACGTGATTTTGAACGACTACGTATACTTTCAGTTGTTTCTTTTATTTTAGATGCTATACTTAAACGTGATCTTGAACTTGGTGTTGGTGATTCTGGACTGAGTACTGAACTATCTGTTTTTCCCTATAAATAAATATTATTATTTATTAAATATTATATTAAATTAAATATTTATTTATTTAATTACTTTAAATAATGATGTAAAACTGCTTTTTCTTGATGATGGACTGGGTGTTCTTGAACCACCAAGTTCAATAACTTTTTGATGTCTTGGTAATTTTGGACTTCCAGTTAAACTACTTATTGTCGGTGTTGGTTGTAATACATCATTTAAATTTTGTGTATGTTTTCTTTTATCAGTAAAATCAAGTGTTGCTGGTTTTTGTACATCTTGAATTGAATGAGTATCTAAGGTTCTTGATGGTGATGGTTTTCTTATTATTGGTACCTAAAAAAAAAAAACAAATTAATAGAAATTTGATTCAATTGAATTATTATTGGTACATATATGTACTTTAATGACATTGTGTCTTTTGACATTCATGATAAAATCAATCATTAAAACTTGTATGTAATGTTCTATTTTAATAACTTTAAAAATTAATAAATAAAAAAAAAAATATATATATTAAAAATAAAACTTTTACTAACTTCAATATTGACTTTTTCAAGTATTTTTTTAGTCATTTCAACTTCACGTTTAAATATTTCTTTTCTTTCTTCACGTCCACGTCTTCTTGGTTTATCTAATGCATCTGGTTTTAAATTACCATCAACAATATGAACTTTAATATTATCAGGTATAAGTGCTTTTGTTGTATCTGCTTCACGTTTCAATAGAATTTTTTCAAGATCATCAGTTTCTGGTTTTGATGGTTCAATTAGATTGTCAGCAAGTGTTGGCTTACTGCCACAAAATGATGTCTCAAGTAGACACTTGTGTGGACTTGGTGATCTGTCATTGAAAAAAATATAAAAAGTACAATTTTTTAATAAAAAAAAAAAAAAAAAAAAAGCCAACAAACTCTTGTAATATAAAATATATAAATAAATCAATACCTAGATGATGTTGCTGACATAACTGATAATTTACCAGATACACCAGAACCTTGACTACCAACTGATGACAATCTTGATGTTCTACCACTTATATTTAAAAGTATTATTTCTGAACAATTACTATCTTTTCTTTCTCTATCATTTTTTAAACTTCCACCATATTCTGATTGTGTACCATCATCACGTCGTTTTCTTAATTTTTTTAAATCACGTCTTAAATCTTGTGCATGTATTGGATCTTGTAAATCAAGTTCCTCAGTCGATGATCTGAGATCATGTGCATCTTCTTTATAACTTAAATTTAATTTACTACCAGATGATGGTTCAATACCTGCAAGTAATTCATGTTCTGGTGATGATTCACGTGAATTATTACTGTCTTCATGATGTGATGAACTACTTGCACGACTAATATCAATTCTAGGTGTACTTGGAGTTTTTAATGAACATCCAGGTGTGACAGGACTTGTTACCTCCATGATTCCTGGCATTCGTGTTACCACATTTTCACCACCCTGTTATACAATTTTAATTTTAACAATAATTTAAATTTTTAATTGTATTTTATTAATTTACGTTTTCCAATTCGTCAGATAAATCCTCGAATGATGCTATTGGAGCTGGTCCGAGTTTTCTTTGATGATGTTCACTTGGTAATCCTGACGCCATTATCCAAAATGAAAATAATTAATCTATAAAATAATATATTTATAAATTTAACAAAATTAATTAAAATAATATTATATTTAATATTTTAATCTTCATTTGCTAATGAAAATAAATTAGTACCTTGGTTTGAAGGACTGAATAATTAGACTAGTATTTAAAATAAATACAAGATTAACTTGATAATTTATTTATTTTTTTTAACTTTTAAATGTTAATTAAAAATTTAATGAATTTTTAATTTTTATAATGTAAATAATTAAAATAATAATAAAAATTTTATATAAATATTTTGATGTTTAAAAATTTATATTATTTTTTTAAATGAAATATTTTTACTAGTATTTTAAAAAAAAATGCATTTAAAAAATTTCATTATTGATGTAAGTTGTTATTATTAAATTAAATATATAAAAATTTATTTTTATACATAAAAAAATTAAATCTTTTAAAGAAAAAATCTATTTTTATTATTATAAATAATAAGATAATTCTTTGATGCATTATGCTAATATTATCGATAAGAGATACTTGAAATTATCGACTTTAATTTGACCTAAATTATTATCTAGAAATAATTTAGTTAATCATTGAATTTTAAATATATAAATTGTTTTATTTTTACTTATTTCATTATTCATCAAAATAATAAACTTAAATATTATTTTTATTATTTTTTAAAAATCAATTTAATAAAATAATTTAAAAAAAAACATATGAAAATTTGTTATTTAAAATTAATAATAATTTAAATTTATATTTTATATAAGACAAAATAAAATGTGTTAAAATAAATTTTAAATTTTATAAAATAATAATAAAAAAAAAAAATTTAATAGTTTTTAAAACATTCTCTAAATAAAAAACTGACTGACATATTTATTAAAATCAAGTGTAAAATATGTTGTAAAAAAAATTTTAAAAATTAAAAAAATAAAAAACATGTGTGTATTTTCATGTTGTTGTTTTAAGAGGTAATAAGTTTCACACTATTCTTAGTTACAAGTTTATCATCATTTCATTTTGCATAAACACAAAACGATGAGTTTATTATAAATTTTAAAGCACTGTTGAATGAATTATTATCAACAAATATATTTTTTTTTATTTTATAAGTTTCATGTATCAATAAATTTTCATAAAAGTACAATGAACTCAATTTTATTTTTTTAAAAATAATAATAACATCAATATCGATAATCATAATAATAATAAAAAAATAAATTAGACAAAACAAAAATATATGCAAAAAATAAAGGGTTAAAATTTGAACACTATAAAGTTTTTTAAAAAAAGAAAATTTAAATAAAATTTTTAAAATTAACAATAAAAATGAAAAAAAAAAAAATGTAAAAACATTTTGTAGATAATTTAAAATATAAAAATTTATATATATATACATATAAAATTGATTTTAAAATATAATAAATAAAATTTTTAAATATAAAAAATATTATTTAAAATTTTTTTTTTTAGTGTAACAATGGAAACGACCTGGATCTTGTGTATCGTTGTTCGACATGACCTGACTGAGGTGCAAATGAGGTCAGTCAACCATGACACATTTACATTCATCAAAATATTTTTAATTGTTAAATTTAAAAAAATATCAAAAATAATAAACAAATTAATTAAAAATATTTTAATTTAATTTATAAATTTATTATCAAAATATCTGCAACATCAATTGCATAAAAATAAAAATAAATAAAATCATCCCTTATTTAACTCCCTTTAATCACCCCATGACATTGTCTCATTAATCCACCCAAAGAAACGTGACTGACTTGAAAATATTCACGCGACATTCTTCTTAAATTATTATATTAAATTTAATTAATTATTTTTACCCTTATTATGATATAATTACCATCAAAAATTGTGAAATTAAAAATTAGCAAAAAATTATTTTTAAAAATTTTCATTTACTATCATTATTTATAGAATAAATTTAAATATTTTTTTTTTAATAAAATTATAAAATATATTGAAATATTTAAAAATAATTAATTAAATTTATTATTTAATTAAAAAAAATTAATAAAATATTTTATTAAATGAATTTTTATAAAAAAAAAAAATTTATAAATTAATTAATTATAAATTATTTAATAATTTAATAAAAATATCAATTAGATATATATATATATATAAATTACAATAAAATATTGTTAATATAATTTATAAAAAAAAATTTAATAAAAAAAAAAATAAAAACTCACCCGAGTTTGAGTTCCTTAGGGGCGCGCACACACGTTTAAATCGATCGACTATTTTATACCCCTCGTGTGCAAGCAACTGACTTTACCCTGGCATTAATAAAACTATACATATTTTTATATTTAAAAAATTATTATTAAATATTAATTTAATAATAATTATACACACATATTACACAAACACTAAATTAATAAATTTAATTTTCATAAAAATTTTAAGATATGTTATTTAATTTTAATAATAATTATCATTTTAAATAATTATAAAAAATTAAATAATTAAAATTATCAATTAATCGAGTCATTTTTATATCACATTTTTTTTTTTTTTTTTTTTAAACATAACAATTATACTTATCAAATTTTTATGTTTATTAATATTAAATTTATCAATAAAAAAAAAATATTACAAAACATTCGTATTTTATTATTTTTTTTAACGTTTTAATTTTTGTTTATTAATTTTATAAAAAAGTATTTAATTTAATTATTTTAATTAACAACACAAATAGACACATTTATTATATATTTATAAAAAAAAATAAAATAAAAATAAGAAAAATAATTTTGATGTTAATATGTACGTAGACTGAACACGACTGACTGACTGAATACAGTGAACTGGAAATAAAATTTAAAAAAAAAAAACTGATATGACAAAAAAATATAAATAAAAATAAAAATAAAGGGGAGTAAAAAAAAAAAAAAAAAAAATTTTCTAGGTGTAGCACACGCGCAGGCAAGTGTACATAAGGTGGTATTGTTGGAAGGGATTTTGTTGATTATCAAAGGGGAGTTAGGGATGAAAATAAGGGAGGAAAATTTTTATATATATATTGGCAAAGAAGAGAAAATAGGTGAGGGTATTTTTTAATGGTACATTTATTTTTCTTGAACATTCAAAATGATAGTAGACGAATTAACACGAAAATAATCAAACTTTAAAACAACCCTTTATTTTTATTTTAAAATTTTATACGCTTGTGTTTGAAGTATTTATTTTTTTATTATTAAAAATAATATTAAATTATTTATTAATATTATCTTGATCAATATCAATAAATAGATTTGTTTTTAATTGAATTTATTATTTGAATTGTTGATTTTATTTTGATAAATAATATTTATTTTTCGAATTATTTTTAGATAAAATTAATTAATTTTTTTTAAAAATATTTTTATGATATCTTATCAAGTCAAATATGACACATAAAACATAGAAAATATTTTTGTCCTGAAATTTAAATAATTACATATATCTTTTTTTATATTTGATACGATATAAATTAATAATTTTTATAGTAATACATAAAAATTATACTTACCGAAAAAAAAAAGAAAAACACTGTATTATTATTTACACACACACTAAATCGTTAAACATTTATTATTATTAGCAGCCATTTATTTATCAAGGCGCTTTAAAAAATTGAAATAAATAATAAATTTTTAAATACTTGATTGACAAGTAAAATAAAATTTAAAAAATATTAATTATAATTATCAGCGCTATAAGCAGCAGATAAATATAAATTATAATCAATAGAAATAATTGTAAAAAAATTAAAACCATATGTATAAAAATACATAGCGAAAGGCTATTCACGACCAGATTAACTGACACAACAACTACACTTTGTAGAAAATATAAAAATTAATTCAACCAGGACAACACTAGTAAAAGTATAAGTGAGGGCTCAGTGTTGTCCTGAATTTTATTTATAAAATATAAAAAATAATTCAAACAAGGAAACACTGCAGGGTATAAGTGAAGACTCAGTGTTTCCTTAAAATATATATTTAAAATATTAAAAATTAATTCATTCAGGACAACACTAGTAAAAATATAAGCGAAGACTCAGTGTTGTCTAGAATTTTATTTAAAATATAAAAATTAATTCAACCAGGACAACACACTCAAAAGTATAAGTGGAGGTCCAGTGTTGTCCTGGAGTATATTTAAAATATAAAAAAATTAATTCAAGCAGGACAACACACTCAAAAGTATAAGTGGAGGTCCAGTGTTGTCCTGGAGTATATTTAAAATATAAAAAAATTAATTCCAGCAGAACAACACTCTTAAAAGTATAAGTGGAGGTCCAGTGTTGTCCTGGAGTATATTTAAAATATAAAAAAATTAATCCTAGCAGGACAACACTCTTAAAAATATAAGTCAAGACCAAGTGTTGTCCTGAAATATATTTAAAATATAAAAAAATTAATTCCAGCAGGACAACACACTGAAAAGTATAAGTGGAGGTCCAGTGTTGTCCTGAAATATATTTAAAATATAAAAAAATTAATTCCAGCAGGACAACACTCTTAAAAGTATAAGTAGAGGTCCAGTGTTGTCCTGGAGTATATTTAAAATATAAAAAAATTAATCCCAGCAGGAAAACACTCTTAAAAATATAAGTCAAGACCAAGTGTTGTCCTGAAATATATTTAAAATATAAAAAAATTAATTCCAGCAGGACAACACACTGAAAAGTATAAGTGGTGGGTCAGTGTTGTCCTGAAATATATATAAAATTTGAAAAATTAATTCCAAACAGGACAACACTAGTAAAAGTATAAGTGGAGACTCAGTGTTGTCCTGAAATTGAATTAAAATATAAAAAAATTAATTGAAACAGGACAACACACGAAAAAGTATAAGTGAAGGCTCAGTGTTGTCCTGAAATATATTTAAAATTTAAAAAATTAATTCAAACAGGACAACACACGAAAAAGTATAAGTGGAGACTCAGTGTTGTCCTGAAATTTATTTAATTTATAAAAAAAAAATGAAAAACTCAGAAATTTTTTTTAGAAAATAAAAATAAGAACAAAAAAAATATTTTCAATCAACAAAAATATTAAAAAAATAATTTACAATTTGTAAATTATTGTGGTAAAGTGCGTTCAACAAGAATTTAATTAAATCTAAATATTACAAATAATTATAAAATAAACCTGAAATCGAATAAAAAAAAAAAAAATGCCTATTCCTCTTAAAAAAAATAAACCTATATGCCCTACATGCCCTATTTCCAAAATTGATTTTCACCAGTACCTGAAATACATCCTATTCACCCCCGTCTACTCTGTTTGAGATAGACAGGTTGATGTGCACACCTTGATCAGTCAACTACTACAATCATTTTCTCTGGCAAAAGAATTTATATTTAAAAAAAAAAAATAAATAAATAAATAAAATGATCAAGGTGAGCTAACAGTCACAATTATATATAAAATATAAAATAGGGATTATCAAGTAGCTTTAAAGAATATCATCATCATATAAATTCTTTAAAGCTACAAGCTTGTTGAAGCACTTTTACCATGAGGGTTTGGATAAGAAAGTGACCAGAAGGCCTCTTACCTTGTTTAGAAGTTCTGGAA
Source organism: Lysiphlebus fabarum (assembly GCA_011426435.1). NCBI lineage: Eukaryota > Metazoa > Arthropoda > Insecta > Hymenoptera > Braconidae > Lysiphlebus > Lysiphlebus fabarum. The sequence goes on along the minus strand of WSYQ01000353.1, from coordinate 3,967 downwards.
GGCAGCAGTCAGATGTTCTAATGCAGTATATCAATATTATCATAATAATATGATCAGATGATTATTTTTCCATATAGTTTTGCTGAGCAGTTAGATGTATATTTTCACTGTGAAATAGAATCATGAAAATTATTAATATCATTATATTAAAAATATTTTCAAACTGCCAAACATTAATTAAAAACTAATTAAGTATTAGTCCATTTAATTTATTTATAGAACGTAAATTATGTCTGGGCTTTAGTCTGAAATTTGCAGCAAAACTAGTTTTATTTTTATGATTTTAAAATATTTAATTAATATTTTATAAAATTATTAATAATGATAAATTTTGGGAACGAATTAAATTCTATTTAAGAGATCACTATTTTTCCGGTTGGTGAATGATCAGTAACAGTATATATCTCATTCAAAAAACATATTTCTTTGGTCATGAAACATAAGTGGCAGCTCGTTCTTAGGTTATATCAAAGTTCAGATGAATTCTGTCAAAATTTCAATTATTTATTGATTAAATTTCTTCAAATTTGATGCTGTTGACTCTTCTGCTAATAATATTCGCAATTTTTAAAGTAGTTTTCTTTATAAATAATATATTAGAAAAATTTAAATAAAATTTTGACGGAGAAAAAGAAAAGAATCAAACAAATTTGGAGCTGTCTTTCATCGAAATCATTTCTCCGAGCTCCAGTAGCACGCCATCTATTGGCACATATGCACAATATTTTGTTCAAAAAGAATATTGCTAAACAATGGCGTCAACTGTGTTAAATATTTGTCAACACAGTTAAATATCTGTTTAATGTTGTTAACAGAGTTGACGCCAATGTTCAGCTATTTGTTTTGAAAAATAATATTGTGAATATGTGCCAATAGAGTGGGTTTTACTGGAGTTCGGAGAAAAAATTTTGATGAAAGAAAACTCCTACTTTTAATTTTTTTTTTTAAATGGAATTTTATTAATTTATTTTCTTCGAGTATGTTGATCAAGGTTCATCAGCATGTGCTTCATTGAATCTGGAGATGAATTTCGTAGACGAGTTGCATCAACAAACTGTCCCATGTCATCACCACCTGGTACTGGTGTTCTATCCTGAGAAATGCCCATGTTGGAGAAATTACGTAAATATTTTCTATCCATTTTTCCGGTGTTGACATCATAAGATTCATTCATCTATTTAGTTGTGGCTGTTTATCAGGTAAGTATTTATTTCTTGTCTTGACATCTTTTTTAACTATCTTCAATTGTAATGTGGCTTATTATCTTGTCATTCTTGTAAGACTATTTTTTTTTACATATTTCTTGCTCAATTATTCTTCTCTTTGTGATTTCATTGGCTGGTATTTTTTTTTTTCATTGTATAAATTTATATTTAAATTATAAATTTATAAATTTAAATATATAAATCAAGTTACGCATTTTTTTAGTTAAAACTAATTAGTCGTCATAAGTAGCTCCGAGAATTTATTGATTAACGCAAGATAACGAAGTTGAATTTAAAATTGATTTTTCATAATTTTGTTTTTAAAATTTAACGTATTTTTGAGGATGTTATCAAACTCTTTGTAATCGTTTTTTTTTTTTTTTTTTTGATTTAATTTGTGGTTCAGTTATTTCAGCATTTAATATGGAATACACTCAATCATATTTGTATAAATATTTAATGATTGGATTAATTTCATATTAAATTCACTGAATTCGTCCAAGAAAAACTAAAACCAACATACCTTTCATCACCATCACCATCAGCATGATTTTCTTTTTCATCCTGATGAAACAGCCACTTTATTTTTTCAATAACCACAATTAGACTTCATCTCCATTTAATATCACAGTAGCACTTTTATCAGATGTTCCAATTGTTACAACAACATTCTGTAACAAAAAACAATCACAAAATAATTAAAATATGTCTAACAATTTATTTAAATTTTATTTAACGTTGAAGAACTATGCAAACTTACTGGTATTTATCATGACCTTGTTGTGATCTTATTACAATGCATTTGGTCAAACTTTACTTCATTTGTAAATTATTAAAACATGTTTGACTACCGAAGACTCAGTCACTGTTTAGCCTTGATTATTAGCTTAACATTCCAACACTCACTGTAATAAAAAACACAAAAGTTATAGCAAAATTTTTGTTAAATAAAAATATGTATTCACAATAAATGTTAATATATTTACCATTTTATTTTTTTATCAATGAAATGCCAAGATCTTTGTCACTTTTTAAGACATATTTTCCAAGTATTTTATGGTCATTTATAAATTATTATCTGTAAAGATTAAATAATAAAAACATTATTAAAATGATATTTTCATGTTGGAAAACTAGAAATTATTCTCAATTTTATTGGCTTTTATTTATCTCAATATTTTGGAATTACTCTATCATTGTTTATGCTTATTATTGGTTAAATAAAAAAAAAAGTCAAATGATAATAATTACGAACACTAAATAGTAATAAATATTCAAACTATTTCAACTGTCATTTATTTTAGTATTTTTTATGATAATAATTGTCTATTTTTGTATTTATTTATATAAAAAATGTCAATTTACTTGTATCCATAACAACAGCAGTTTGTATATTTTTATCATTTTTCACTTTTTATTTCACTATTGTTTGTTTTTTTAATTATAATATGAAAAAAAAATGAAAAAAAACGGAATAATAAAATAGTAATAGATATTTACCTGTCGCAATTTTGAATTGCAAATTTGCTGGTGTCCTCACATAGTTTGACATGAAAATTTCATGTATAAATAAAGACATCCAGCAATAGTTTATGTTTCACAAAATTACTAGTGTATAACTACAGCAATTATGTCCAGGCCAACACAGCTATCTAAATAAATATCAAGCCATAATAGCCAATATTTATATTAATACTCAATATTATTTCAATATCCAACACCATCTGTAATTTTCAAATAAAAAAATTATTAGACAAAGAGTTTAGTAAATATAAAATTTAATTTCATGAAATTAAAATATTTATTACCTTTTTTTGTTTGATAAAACGCCAAATTCATGGTTTTTTAATAACACATATTTGTCCAATAAATTTTGGTCACCTAGTTTGGCATCTACAGATAAATATTAAATAATGATAATTATTTAAATATAATTCACTGTTATTAATTAATTAATAATTTTAATAATAATTATTTAATAATTTTAATAAAAAAAAAAAAAAAACAAAATTTTATTAAAAAATATAAATATAAAATACATACCTTTGTATTACTTTTTATTGCTGAATAATATTTTTACGACTTTGGTTCATCATAGAGGCTATTTGCCCAATAGTGTATAGCCATCCTTTTTTTTTTTTTTTTTGCATCTACAACCATTAAAATTAAGATAAATATTTCTATCATTTTTTACTTTTATTTATTTAAATAATATTTGTAAATAAATAATTAACACTTGATATTTATTTGATGGAATATAAAAAAAAAAAAAAAAAAAAAAACAACAAAGGAATATTGAATATATAATTTTATAATTAATAACTATTATTATTTTTAATTTTTAATTGACAAAAATTAATAAATATATTTTTTTTTTTACCTGTCGCCATTTTAAGAATGCAAATGTGCCGGCGTCCTGCTCCGGCTTGACGTCACTTTAAACAATATCATTTTTTGGAATAAATATACACCATACGCCCATAATTTATAGCTCATTCGATTGCCCGTAAAAAAACAAAGCGATATGTTATAAATTTATAATTAACTTTTTTGTTTAAACAATAAAAAATTGTTGTTAAATAATCACTTTGACGCAACAGGTCTTTACTCTATAAATTTTTTATTTCAACTGAAAGTATATTAATTTACAAGAAAGTCGACGGCTAAAAAAATCAACTGCAGCGCCACTGGTGGTTAGAATAAAAACTATGCCTTGTTGGTAATATCACCGCATCGGTCGGTAACTATTATCGACAGAATAT